>JAYKTE010157920.1:0-12926 GCA_036873565.1 Xipholeptos notoides | reverse complement strand
GGAGAGTAACTCATCTAGGTGAAGGGTAACACTGATTACAAAAGCCCAGAGATGAGCACATAAAAATGGCCTTGTGCTGAACTTGGGGTCGTGCTCGACCAAGTAAATATCATATCACTGTCAGACCGATTCTCTGGTCAGTGAAGCTTGCTGCACTGTTTTGCTGACTGGCTGCACAGTGTCTGCCTCTCTGTTTTTGGTCCGTCTCTCTCTTCTATATATATGTGTTTCTTTTTATGATGCAAGTCATTTCAGCTGATGTAATTCTTGCATTCGTAGACTTGACATCAGCTGACAGCCTAATTGCTAAATCATCATTTTAAAGTTTTAAAAGACACGTAAGATTTAATAACATAGATTTTCCAAGCTTTAAATAACTTTGTCATTTAATGCCGGAAAACTTTTTTCCTCCATTAACATGTTACAATATTTCAATTATTCTCAACAAAATTTAATAAAATAATTTCATAAATGCATAACATTACTATAAATCAATAACAGGAGTCTTTTTTTTTTTTTTTAAATCGATCAAATTATGAAAATACTCAATTTTTTCTTTACAAGTAATTTTCTATGTAGTAATCTCTTGAAAAAAAAAAAAAGAGACTACACTGTCCATCAGTACCCATAAGTTCATAATTTTTAAAATGTAAAAAAGAAAATGTAATTTTATTAAAAATACTTCTAAAACCCAAAACAAATTTATTGTGCTTTTTGAAAAGTCATTTTTATCGAGCAAAATTGCTCTAATTTGAATCTATCTTTTAAATGGGAGATTGGAAGAATTTGAAAAGCTTTACTGCTGTAAGTAAATGTTCTTTTATTCAAAAGTTGAGATTTTCTGAAGATTCTGAATTGAATAGACACAATAAATTTGATTTGAAGACTTCATAAAATGTCATACATTTCAACAAGTAATATTGAAGAACATTGAATGCATACTGCAGGCAAACTTATTTTACATTAATAAAAATAAAAATTTTAGATTTTATAAAAATAGCTATTCATTAAAATAAAGTTTGCTAAAATGCAACCAACCAGACATTTTGTCAGAGCTCACATGCCAGGCACAAGACCAAAGTAGGTCATTTGAAGCAATTTCTGAATCTTCCAAGGTAACACTTTTCACTTGGAAAACAAATCAATTTTCCAGGAACAACAACTGGGTTGTTATATTCCCAATAACAAATGTGTTTCTACAGTAACTAGGCTCAATAAATTTTTCTGAATTTTCAGAAATATTAAGAGATTCTTTATTTTGTTTACTTCAGGATCAATGTGTGTTTATTTTTTTCACTCATTCAAAACTATTGAAATTTTTAAGTCACATTCTATAGAATATGTTAAGTAGATTTAAAAAAAAAATCCTTACCTTATTGAAACGAGCTAACTCATTAATAAGACACATTGGGGTCTTCTCTTTTGTGTTTGCCAAATTTTGTTGCTCCTGTTGCGAAGGATCAGATGTGTTTGACTGGGATGAAGAAGAGAGAGCAGTTGTAGAAGTCGCAGCAACAGCAACACTTGCTTCATTAGTGCTTCCACCTGATCCAGTTGCTGACCCTCCACCAAACCCAACTGATGTTGTTGACGAGTGACCCTGGTTAGACTGTGTGTTGCCAGCAACCTGGGCATTGTTGTTGGTGTTGTTGTTAGCAGCAGCACCATTGCTGTTGGTAGCATTGCTGCTGTTGTTTGCCACTGCACTCCCCATGGCCTTGGAATGGGTGCCTCCTCCACTGCTCACCATACCATGTGTACTTGACAGCAGGTTATTGGATGATGAATGAGTGGATGAGAGCAGTGACGATTGTCCCATTGTTCTCGGTAAGGATGACATCAAACCAGAGCCAATCATACCTCCTTTATTTAGAACTGCAAAAAACAAGTTTCAGTTTTCCTTCATGAATTTTATAAATTCTACATTGTAGGAATGTTTATAGTAAAGAAATACAAAATATAGTATTATTAAAAGGTTAATGGTTAATTTAGTTTGACTGGGAATTTGTGTCTAGAAAAGATTAGTTTGCTTGGATTTCTTGGAGAAGGCTTCATGAACAATATTTAGATTATTCAGACATTTGATTTTGTTTTTTTGCCTAAACTAAGTTTTGGCTTTCTTCTTTATGTGTCACCTGTTGTTGATCAGGACTATTCAACCTTTGGGGTAGATTGTTCTCATCAGATTATCTACAATCCAGTATTCATCAATTTTTATTCTTCTGAAGTATAGGTCACAGAATGAAAACTCTAAAGCGATATTGGCCTTTTGGCCTACATCCTAATTCTGCCAGATGGTTGTCATTTCAATTCTTCTCATTATATAAATATGTATCAATTTAAAGGTTCAATTCACAATCCCATGAAGGTTGCAAGGATTAACAAATGGCTCTTAAAGAACATTCAAATAAAGACTGGCCAAAATGTGAAGATAAAAGATAAAAACAATTAGAGATTAAAAAAAAAAAATTTCCTCCATTTTCAAGATCCTCTTTATAAGGGATCTTTTTGATTTATAAATCATTTAGAGTGAACACCAGTTCATTCAATGAAAAAGAAAATAATGCTTGATTTTCAATATTTTTAGATGTGAATGTCTGACTACATCAGACAACTATAAATTCATGTTTAACTTTTTTTTCTCTTGGATTTAACAGCACAGAACATGAAAACATAACATTACAAAATAACTACATTGCTAATGGACGGAAAACTTTATTTTTATCATTACAATAACTAATGTACAAATGGTTATGAAAAAACTGTAACTATATGGCTTACTATTTATTATTATGATAACATATTGGTTTTGTTGATAGCTAGCAAAAGAACAATAATTGGACTATTAAACATATAACTGATGAGATTAAGGGTATTTAGTTAAAAAGTATTTACTTTTAAAGAAGGAAGTCATAATATCTTAGGTAGTTAAGTAGCCATTATATTTTATTTAAAATTTAAGGGGTTTTTTTTTGTTTCCGGCTACATTTGATTTGACTTTATAGACAGTAAGTTTTTATTCAATTCTATTTTGATTTTTTATTGAAGCACAATCAGTATGTTATTAATAATCATAATTATAGTAATAACAACCTGAAGGAGATACTGGCATAGTTCCTTGGTTAGTTGTAGGTAACTTCATTCCAGGATTATTCTTCAGCATCTGAGACATGACAATATACTAGGGACGACCTGAAATCGAAAATTTTTTTTTCTTTTTATTAAATCTGAATAAAAGACTGGAAAAATAAATGAATTTACAGAGAATTTTCTTTCTATAAGTTCATAGATTTAACTTAAGTCACACTATTTTTTTCTAATCTTCATTTCATATAGTTTAACATCATCTCAACTCATTTATGGTCATTTTATAACCTCTGGGACTAAAAGGAGGTGTTTGGTCCCCTCTTTTTGAAAAATTCAAACATTTCGTATATAAATCTTCAAACGTCCTGTAACATTTGAATTCCCCTTTGATAATTGTTCCATTTACTCTCCTTTTCCTAAAATTAATACAAGGTGTAAAAACATTAAGTGACAAGATTTTATTGAGCTAGAAAAAAAGACCAGAAAAAAAAAAAAGGTAGTTTGGAAGAAAGCAAAGACTAAAAACCTAACTTGTAGATTTTATGGTTAATTATTCATTCTCTCTTCATGCTTGCTTTCTTTCACACACCTAAGAACATCAATACTTGAAAATTGGTTTCCTTTCTCTCCACCCCTTCTGTTTGTCAATAATATTCTTGTATATTTCACCCCCGGCCCCTTCGCCATTTGCATGCAAAATGAAGTATCCTTGACAATATTCAGAATCAATCAACTAATCCACATCTATTTTTCAAACTTTTGTCCTCATCCTTATCATTGTTAAAATCATAGGATCTGTGGCACATCAGATAAAGGTGTTGAGTTTCTACAGTTCTAAATGAGCATTATAATTATCTGAAGGTGAGGGCTTTCAATCTTACTGAGAGGCAATAATAACTAAGAATACATTTTCAAGACTTAACCCTTTATGATTAGCAGAATGATAGCAGTCTACCCAACTAGGTTGAATAATGGGTTAAGTTTGAAGTTCTGGGACGACACTCGATGACAAGAAAGCTTCCTCAAGTTCAATCACCTGAAAAGGGCTGAAGATGTCATCACCCAAAATGTTGTAAAGATAATGATAAGAATGAGAACAACAATCTGAAAAATGAATGTAGAAATTATCAAGCGTAGTCTCAAGGATTTCAAAATAACATAATCCACATGTAATAAAAATGAATTTTGGCTATAATAACAAAATGAAAAAGTTTAATAAAAAACACTTCATAAGTCATAAACATTAAAAAAACACGTTGTAAATCCAGAACCGAGTTTAAAGTTATAAACTCCGAAAATCTTTAATACTTGATAATTTAAGGAGTTGTTATTCTTTTAAACCTTTACTTCTACAATTAAAACCCATGTAAATTATCATTAATCACTTATGTTTATATTCAAAAATAAGAAAAGAAAAAAAAATTGATTTTAATAAGGAGTTTATTTTAACTTTAGGAATAAGAAAATCTACATTTTTAATACAAAGATTTAGCATTTAATACTAAATTCAATAACAACAAAAAATGACACCCTCCCCCCAAAAAAACAACTAAAAAGAAAATCGAATGTTGATATCATCTTTATGTTGCTTTCAGAAAGTAAGAGGTTTTTTTTTTTTTTATTCCTTTTAAATATGAAAACTTGTAACAGGTGTGCAAAGTTTAATCAAAATGTCTATTGAATGTCAAATTTATTCAACCAACAATAAACATTGATAAGATTGAAAAAGCTATCTGATTCTCAGCTGGTTTAATTAATAATGCTCTTAAGGTATATTTCAATAACCAATGGATTTTTACAATTTATAAAGAACATTTTCAAACAAGTTTCATTGACAAATGAGAGTAAAAGAATTTATAGAAGAATCTATTTTCTTGTTTTTAATTCTGTTGAGAGTTTCATCATACAAGAATGTATTTAAAAGTTTTTACAATTCATCAAAAAACAAAGTTTTTTTCTAATTGAGAAAATCTTAGGATTGCTTCAAAATAAAAACAAAAAGATATTTAAAAAATTTATAAGCTGTACAATTTTTCAATTCTCAAATTAATTGTGATTTAGTATTTTACTGAGAATTTAGTATCTTTTCATTCTAAAGTTTTATACAAGCTTTCCTCTGGTGAATAGTTACAAATAAAACGATTATCTATTCCCTTAGATGAGAGGGAAATCTAGAAAAGACTTGTATCAATGTTCCTATTTTTGGAAGCATTTCAGCTCTAGTTACTTTTAAAGGGAAGGTTTCATTGAAGACTACTTACCCAAAGAAGATTTAGTCATACTGGATAATTTCCTTGGAAATCATTATTCATGTTCAGGATTGAATTTTTACCCACAAAACTACTTTACAATTATGTGATTTTTTTTTTAAGAGCTTTAAAAGGAATTTAGTATATATTCTTTAAAACGCAAGCCAATTAGGCATGGCATATATATAGTAATTATTTTTTATGGCCTTAAAACAAAATAATTTTTATAAATACTAACATAATATTCCCGGCTTCAATGCCAATTAATCACTTTAGAAAACTGCTCCCTTACCTAAATACTTTTTACATCCACACAGATAACAAAAAAACCCAAAAAACACAACAGTTTTTGAGTTGATTTTAGTTTACTTATCTAATTAATGGATAGTTTCATAAAAAATAGTGGAGAAAATCTTTATTCTTTCACACATGTCTGGTTGAAGACCACAGAAATTTATTTGATCATTTTAAAAATTTTCTCATGTGACAAGTTATCAGGTAATGCTAGTGTTAATTAGTAGAATTAAAATGGTTTTAATATTCATTAGAAATATAACTTATATGTGAAATATAAGAGGATAAATGAAAATCCACTCACTAAAAAATGTTTTTAAGCCATTTTTTTTTTTTTCAATAAAACCAACAAAAATCAAAGATTTTAAAAACACAAAAGTCTCAAAGAAGAATACGCTTTAAATTTTTTGATCAAAAGTATTTAAAAAAAATTTTTTTTTCTACAACTTTTTATAGCTAACTTTAGAAGTCAAGCAAAGTTTATAAAAATCTATGAAAATTTTAAAAAATTACTTTCCTGGAAGAAATTAGACTAATAGGTCATTCCATGCTTAATTTACAAGAATATGTCTGTAAATAGCTTGCTTTTCGCAAAAACCTTTTTTTTAAAAAAATCAATTATTTACAGAGCTATCTCAAAAAAAAAAAAAAAAAGCGTCACATTTACAAGAAATATTACGTTGGAGTGGCCCCTGTTGTGAAATTGAAATCATTCAAAAAAGATGGTGAGGGGTAAAAATAAAAAAAAGCAGCTGATATATTGATAAAGGCGTTTTTGGATTTTTTTATTCAGACAATAGCCTAGCCAAAAACCAAACAAACAAAAGAAAGAATTAATTCTATTTGTGGACTTGGGGTAAAGTCCGTTCTATTCTAAAAGTGACTTTTTTAAAACTTGGAACTTGTTGTTTGTGTGTTGCGTAACTACTAAACAATTTTTTGATCAATCATGACAATGTAATTTGGATTGCTTCCTCACAGAATATTCACTGATCATTTTCATTATGTAAACATGCACATTGTGCATGTGACGCATACACATATTTATACATGCTAACTTATAAAAATTAAATTCTATACATTTTAAATAAACTTCAGTAATTTATTCTAAAAGCTTTTTTTATTAAATAAAATCAGCACACGATAGAAAAAATGAAAATTATTATTTTTGTGCATTTTATGCACTGTTTCGTGTCATGGGTGGCGGGGAAGACCTGGTACTACGAGTGCTTTAGTGGATTTCTTTCTACATTAGGTCATAAAAAGATTGAAATTTGGTGGCCAAGAATAAAAGTTAGATCAAAATATGTAAGTACTAAAATGAGGTGGTGATGCTAGCATTCCTTTGTAATTCAGAAGAAAGGTTTTCCTTTAAAAAACAAACTATACTTCTTTAAGCTCAGATCAGTTGAGTTCTAATACACCATGACTGAATGTGAACAGAATGAAAAAACTGGATTATTCCCTGTAGAAAGTTGTCACATGTAGAAGAATCAACTTGAAATTAATCTTTTCATCTTTTCTCTTTTTTGCTTTGGTTTAAGTTTAAAACCCATCAACCATTATGGTTTTTTATTCTTTTATTTGGTTCATTTCAACCTTTTCAAAACTGTTCAATAGAACTTAATTTTAAGTTTTGTTTAGTTTTCATTTTTAGTTGAACAACTTCACTCATCAAATGGTTACTATGTATGGTTGAATCTATCAAGTCCTAAAATCTTGTTACCAAGGTGATAGGGAAAACAATTTAGCTCATCAAAGAGATCTACTAAGTTGAACTTAGTGTAAACCATTAATTAAAAATACTTCTATGAATTTTCATTCTTCATAAAAGTTGTGCAATTTTTAATAAAGTTTCTACAAAGAAAAAAAAAAGATATTTTTGTAAGTTCAGTATTTACAAAAAGGTCAAATGAACAAAATTCCTTCCAATTGAAGAATTAGGGCAGCGAAAGTGGAGCAATGGTAAAAGCTTGGACTCTGGAATTATATTACACAACTTCAAATCCAAGTCAAAATCATCACATTCACTTTCAGCTGTCTTGAACAGATGAAGCTCGTTAACTTGGGAGAGTAACTCATCTAGGTGTAAGGATAACACCGATTCCAAAAATCTGAGTGGATGAGACTCGTCAACACAATGAGAGTAACTCATCTAGGTGAAGGGGCAACACTGATTACAAAAGCCCAGGGATATAATGAGCACGTAAAACTGACCTTGTGCCTAACTTGGGTTTCTGCTCAACAAAATTGATATATCCTTCCAATTAAAGAATAAAATTACCTTTGGGAATTTCTGAACTTCTCTTAGATTTAGATTAAATCCTTTGATACTCATGATCAACATGCAATGAATGTCTAGTCGAGATGTACAAAGAAATGACTTTGAAAACAATTGTCTTATTTGCAATCTGAATTGATATTTTATTAACCACTTGGTTTATTTCTAAAACAATCAGATGAATGAATTTTTAAGTAATTCAAAAAAATTAAACTTGCTAGTATTCTATTGTTCTCAGCTTCATTATTACATGCACAATGTTTCGGTCAATATGAATTCTATTTCTCTTAAAGTGTTACTTGTTTATGTTGGGAAACTAACTGCTTATTGAACATGAGACCCTTCACCTTAAATTATTTAATTTAAAAGGTGATAGATAAATGTTAGTTTACATAGGTTCTGCGTGATAATCTGGAGAATATAGATTCAATCCAGACCACATGCAAAAGTAAATATGTATACTTAATTAACAAGAGTATTCAGTTGGGGTTATCTAGATTGAATTGAATGAATTTCATCTAAAGTTATTTATTTCTAATAAAGATTTATCTGGTGTATTTTTAGATTCCAATGTGGCTTGGATATATCTATTAGCTTGAGCACCAAACCAAGTTAGCCACAAGGCCAGTTTTGCATGTTCATTATATCCCTGAGCTTTTGTAATCAGTGTTGCCCTTCACCTAGATGAGTTACTCTCCATGAGATGATGAGTTTCATCAACTCGGGTTTTTGTAATCAATGTTATCCTTACACCTAGATGATTTACTCTCCCAAGTTAACTAGCCTCATCTGCCCAAGGCAGTGGAAAGTGAATTTGATGGATTTTTTTAAACTGGGACTGCAATGTGGCTTGGAACTCAGCACAAGATAAATTTTTTGGTTTTTGCGCAAAGAATGTAATTTTTGTAAGAGGTTTTCAAATAATGGGTTGTTCAGTTTTCTCACTTTTAGGAATGTTAGAACAAAGAGTGAATTTGAAAAAGTGTTACATTTTTGTTGATTGGCTTGATAATTTGTGTTTAAAAACTTCTGAATGCACACCTACAAATTAGTATTAATCAGGTATCTATTAGTCGAGCAAGTTATTGTGAGACGTACAAAATGTTTGTAAGTCTAAGGCAAACTTTGCGCGACTACTATTCCTTAAGATCGAATTTTGTATACTTTTTCAATTCATACTTGTCAAGTTTTGAATTTTGAAATTAAAAATTAACATCACATTCCTTGTAAATTTGTGATTTGAATGAAGTTTGAAGGATATAATTCTTAAATATTGATTTTACTATAAAATTTGTACTTATAGTTGCACTTTTTAAACAATTTTTAATAGATGGGAATTATTCTAATAATATATTTAAAAAAAGTGCAACGAAATGTCAATCACATTTTTATAAATTTTTAGCCTAAAATAGTAAAGAAAAAATATTCTAAAATATGCTAGTTTCTTACTTCTTACTTTTTAAGGTTTAATTGTTAATTTTTTTTCTGTAAGACATTTTGTAAACATTTTTTCTCTTTCAGAAATATTTTCCTAAGAGAATTAAGAACATATTAATTATCTAGCAACATATAAACAAAAATCCCAGTATTAACTGCATTAAAGTCAATGTAATCTCCAATTTTGAATATAAAAATAGCTAAAATACTGGTTTAAAAACATTGCTAATATTTGAAAAACTTATTTTTCACAAGTGTCAAAAGCTCCTTCTGTTATCAATCTAAGACAATTGGTTATTTATCCATTAATTATCCAAATTTTAACAAAAATAAAGTTATTTTTCTGAGATCAATTCAAGAAAGATTTATTTTTCTTAAAATATTCAGGCTTACTCCACTCTATTAAAACCATTTTCATGAAAAAGAGTAATATAAAAGAATTTTTTTTTTTTAATAAAATTATTAAATGTTTTAATGTTTTTAGTAAGAAAAGATTAATTTTTTTATGGAATTTGAATTGTCTTCAATATTTTATCAATTATTGAGTAATAAAATATAAAAGTATTACAAAAAACATTAAAATTGCTAAACAGGAACCAGAAAAACTATCAATAAATCTTCAAAATCTTAATTCTATAATTTTACAATAATGCACTATACAAATATTTATAGAATAGTGCACTCACTATAAAGATTTTCTAATACTTAAATAGGTTTTATGTGTTAGCCTTAGAAAAAATTTGTATATAATGGTCTTAAAACCCTGGAGTAATTATGGATGGTATATACAGTATAATGTAGTAAAAAAATTGCCGCACAGCGTTCGTTCGTTTTCCACATAAAATTACTACTCAGAGCACCACACACGTGCTCTACCAACTGCCGAAAGATTAATCCCCCCTCTTGCCAAAAACAGAAGCTTTTTTATAGCGTTCTGGAAATTTGCATATTCTCTGCCGTTTGTACTTCAACCACATATAAAATCAATATTTATCTTTTAGTCTTGACATCTAGTAATCTTTTTTTAATCAGATAGAGGTAGATTTATTTAGAACAAAAAAAAATAAAAACAATTTGAGGCTTTGCTGATGAATCTGTTATTCCAAAACTAACAAATTTAAGAAGTTTTTTCAAGTCAAAGTTATTCAAATTACTGAATATGCTTATCAAGAGGTGTGAGCAAAAACAAAAACAAAAAAAGCATAAGAAATTGATTAAAAATGTAAACAACTTTCTTTTATAGAGTTTATCATAGGTTTGGATTTAATCCAGACATCAGATTTTGATTAAACATATTGGAATTACTTCTAGCATTTCTCAACTAATCTCAATAAAATTCCCAATTTAGGATATGAAAAAAAAAAAGGACTTTTTAACCAATTTAAACCGATTGAGAATAAAAGCATGAAACTTGTTGGAAATATGTGTTCACCGAGTGCTGTTCTTGATATTTCTCTTTTGAAAATCTAATCAAGTGGAAAGTTTTGGGTATGAAATCAATCCTGTAAAATGTGATAAGGAGTATTAAATTTGAACTTGGTTTACTTCAGTGTAAGAAGTCATCACATGAAAAGGTAATATCATTGTTGTGAGACCGTAACTACCTATAATATGGGCTCTTCCAAAAACTATATCAGAAGGTGAGATTATGCTACCACCGGAGGATGGTAGTTTAACACCCTACTGTCAGCAGGAGTATGACTACCAAGATGGGACAACCCCAGAGTAAACTTTGCTTACCTCATACTATATTTGTAACCTTTTGTTAATATATATCTATCTACCAATAACCAGTGTTTTCCCTTCGTGGTCCCAAACCTGGGTCAACATTCATTACCTAGCAGATATAAGTCACATCCTTAATTATTACATAAAATTTGGTTTTAAATGAATCATATGTAAACAAAAAAAATCAATATTTAAAGGTAAAATTCATTAAAATTATTTTAACAACCCATTATTTTTTTATGCATGTATACAAAAGTCTAGATAATGATTATCTAGATACATTTAAAAAAAAAAAGGAATACATATATAGAATTAAAGAAGTGAACAATACTTGTAATAATCTTAATGATACTAATTATCAAGTCTCATTAAAAAAATTCTTTAATAAATAACATTCATTATAAATGTTATAAAATCTTACTTTCGTTTCTAATCAACAGCAAAGGATGTAACCTGATTTCATATCTTAAGCTGATTATTGCATTTAGAGATTTACAATTATCTTGTTGTCATTGAAACAGTTTATCGATGAAAAAGGATATTAGAGAAATCATTCACTCATTCATATTCTACAAAATGTGAACTATTTTCTATTTTTTCTTGCTTCCACAAAAACAATACATTCTTAAATAAGGAAAAATATGGTAAAAAACTTGGCAAGACACTCACTCCAATTATACTAATATCACTAGTTTAGAAAGTGTGAATAATCTTTGTAAAATTTTGGCATAGAGCCAGTTATAGTTATTTCAGTTTTAGCTCATTTCAATTAGGATCTTTTTTTAATTTATAAAGAAAAAAAAGGAGAATATAGACTATTTTACATATGTAACAAAATTTTAAATATTTTGGAATAATTTGGAATTGTTCTACAGTATAATTTTTAGGATGAAACTAAAAGTAGAATATTCTCTTCTAGACAAAAAAGAAAATGTTACAAATAGAAATAGTGACCATTAAAATCTAAAGATTACTTGTAGTTCCAATATATAGCAATATTTAAAAGAAAAAAAAATGAAATTTTAAAAAGGCAAAATATTTCAACTTGCTATTGCTATTGTCACCTGCCAGCCAATTCCAAATCAACACTTTTATGTTAGAATTAATTGATTTATATTCAAAACAAATGAAATCAAATTGGAGTTAAATGGAGAAGAAGAAAAAAAAGAAAAATAGAAGGAACATACTAAATGAAGAAAAATTATTACAAATATGAATTAAATGGAAAAAAGAAGAAAAGAGAAAAAAAAGGAACCTACTAAATGAAGAAAAATTATTATTATTACAAATATGAGTTAAATAGAGAATAAGAAGAAAAAGAAAAGAATACAATAAATGATAATATTCCAAGTCAAAAACTATTGGAATGAAAAAAATTCTCAAAACTTAGAAAAAGCAAAAACTAATCCAGATTAGAAAAAAACAACTAGCATAAGAAATCAACAATTATCATAGACAGAAATAGAAATTCTTAATCAAGGTTGGAATTTCAAAACTAAAATAAACCATCATAAAAAAAAACAGCACATTATGTATCTTACCTAATTAAAATAGTTCATGGCTTAAAATTCACAATATATCAAAAGTAAAAGATTTTCTGGAGAAAATAAAGAATATGGATATTTATTAGTAGGTCATGGATGTACCTATATAATAAAATTTAATATAAAGAGAGAAATTCTCTTTACATATATCTTCAGGGAAGCGTCATGAAAAGTTGTATCTAAAATATTATCTGACAGCAACAAATATTGTTTTATCAATAGATCTTTTTTTTATATATATATATATATATATATACATATGTATGTTGATTGATTGATTGATTTGTTTAATGGCATATCAACCAT
>JAYKTE010157809.1:0-12927 GCA_036873565.1 Xipholeptos notoides | reverse complement strand
CGAACTCGCGTACTACGATTTCGAGGTCCGACTGCCTACCGATTGGCCCAAATCGACTTCCCAGTGATTCGAACTCGCGGTCAGAAAAGGAATGAGTCTTTTGCATGTACAATTATTTACAGCAATTCTATCTTTCAATATCAAAGACTTTTCTTTTAGAAATACTGTAATTTACCTTATTATTATCACAATAATTAACACTTATTACTACATATATATATACATATATAGACACATGAATGCTGTTTACATATTCACAATAAACTATTTCTCATCTAAATATGCTCTATCACTGATATTGAGCACTCCTTATATATAAACATAAAAGAATTTGATAATAGACATAGGTTCATTCACCATCATATATTTTTATGAGTGTGTGTGTATATATATATATATATACACAAGTTTGTGTGTGTGTATACATATGTATATATGCATGTGAACTAAAATTACATATATACATAGTTATATTAGTACACTTAGTTTGTAGTAGCCAAACTGAATTGTTAGTATGTAATATTTTAGTTAAGAACTCAATATCAGTGATCAGTTATATATATATATATATATATATATCAGATCACTGATTTTTTAACTACTTAAATATTACATACTAACAATTCAGAATTCAATATCAGTGATCAGTTATATATCAGATCACTGATATTGAGTTCTTAACTACTTAAAAGCAGAAAAACCCTTTGTCTTTTTAAAGACTAGCTCTGTCTTTTGCTTCTTTATATCTATTAAATATATTAGCCTTTCAGAGGCTATTATGGTTTTTGGTTTAAATTAAAACAAAATCCACAATTACTGATGAATGAGGAGTCCTTTCGGGTGACAAGGGGTTAAAATGAGGTTTCCATTTCTGTTCAAATGTTAGTGAAATCGGGAGGTTTGAGTGTGTATGTATTCTTTAAGATACAGTGGTCCTTTAATGCTGCCTATGTTGAAATACTTAGTCGGTATAAAGTTTATTTTATCACACATGTTGGATATTTTTTTTTATTGGACAGTTAATTAAGGAGTAAGTTGTACCTGTATTGCTTCAATTTTTTATGAAACGTTTATGTAAAGAGGGACTTGTATGAGCCAAATGAATGTCTAGTCCTACTTTGTGTATTGATTTTGTTTGTCATTATGTGAATGAAGCATTTCCCAAAAAACCTGATTGGTAGGTTCTAAAATAGTGAATGCCATAAGAGGTGTAGTGTGGGACATTTTGTCTGGTTCGTAACTAAACCTCTATTGTGGATAAGCCAGGTTTCATTTTTTAATATGTTCAGCTTTGGTACTAAGCAAGATGATGAAAATGGTACCAAATGGTACTGAAATATACAAATATTTGTTTAAATGAAGTATATTTAAGCAGAATTATTTAAACAAGTTTTATTATTATATTATTGTAATAACACTTGCTTGAAATATTTCTTAATTAGAAGATTTTTTGTAAAATTTAGTGTATACTTGTCGGCTGGGTAATATTCTAATATCAGAATTTAGAAGTGAAAGTGATTTGGTTTTATCAGGGGTTTATGGTGTGAATTTGATGTGTCCATCTAAATTTTGAAATTTTATAATGATTTTGATAGCTTCTTCTTAGGGGTTTATGGTGTGAATTTGATGTGTCCATCTAAATTTTGAAATTTTATAATCATTTTGATAGCTTCTTCTTAGGGGTTTATGGTGTGAATTTGATGTGTCCATCTAAATTTTGAAATTTTATAATGATTTTGATAGCTTCTTCTTATGTTTGGTTTACGGCACATTAAGCCTGAGATTAATAGATCATTGATATACTTTAAAAAGAAAGCAGCAACAGCAATTGTTTAAAACCTGTCACCCTAACTGGTCCGTGTAAGCTAGAGCTAGTATATACCTTAAGCTGGATCTCATAGGTAGACCTGATATTTGTTTATATGTGTGTTTGATGTATGAATGATTGATTGGCTTGGCTTGGCTTGGCTTGGCTTGGCTTGTTTGTTTTATGGCATATCAATTTTTTGGCCATACAATACTGATTGTATATATTTAATAAACGTCTCATTTGTCAATACTTTTTTTTTTAAATTCACTATTTAATCTGTAGCTGGAAGAAATATTGCATTTCCCAAAGCTAATGTTGAATACAAATTATATGTTATCTATGAATATTATTAATAGATAACTAATATAACTAAGAGATAATGCATTTTTGTTGCAGTTAGATTGTGGCTTTGTAGGCTTTTGTTGATGATGTGCCCCATTATGTCTATTGCTGAATATGATAGTTCTATGGTTTGTAAAAAGATAATTGCATATTTATTTTGTGTTAGCTAAACTGGTTCTAATTGTTTTAGTCTTTGGATAATTTATTATGTTTTTATTTTACCTGTCCCAGAAAGCTGTGCAGTAAAGTTTTGAATATTTGAGAGAGGAACCATGAGATTTTATTTTCCTAAGTTTAGCATTGTTCTAAATATTTCTATAAATGATATGTCATCACTATTACTCATTTTTATACAAAAGAGCAAGAGCATTTTAATAGATATGGTACTTCCACATAGAAACATTATACTAATCAAGTCTGCTGGTAGGGTGAGATACAGTAAAGATGCATTTTGTTTTTGTGATAACAATGAAACCTGAAATTGTGCCAGAATCTCGTCATCACCGGACAAAGATTTTGTTGAAAGGAAGGCAACAGAACATACATAGTGGTTACTATGAACTTTTTGATATTATTATTATACTATACTTATTTTTATATCAAACATGAAAATATGATATATTATTTAGTTATAGCAGTCATAATTAAAATTGTGCCTTATATTGAAAGACAGCTATGGAAACATAATTTTATACAGAAAATTTCTCTAGTAATTCATTAGCAGCTATAAATTTTATCAGCAGAAACAGATACACACACAAAAATAACAACATATACAATCGTAGACATTTCAGTGTTCAGGCAAGAAATGCTTAATACTTATAGTTTCCCTGCAAATTCTAATTCAAAGTGAAAAGAAAAATAAATAAATTTTATGAATTGAGTTGGAGACATTCACAAATATACCACTTAAAAAATACCTTTTAGTTTAAAAGTCAATTGCCAACTTATACACTAGGTAAGCAAAAAAGTTCTTATTTTTGATTAGCCATTGAATGAAGTTGAAATATAAACAAAAAGCATGTAGCAATTGTTTTCAAATTTGGACAGCCGCAAGTAGGGACATCAGACGTAATAAAAACACGCAAATGTGAACGGCCATTAGCTATAAGCCAAATAGTTGCGGCATCGATAGAAGTGTCTAGAGATCTTGTTCGGACCTGTTTGCTTTATGACTTCACCTGACCTTGCCCCATCCAATTGCCACCTCTTCCACTCCCTGGGTAATCATCTTCGAAGGAAATCCTTCACAATGGAGACACGTTGGCAGAAGGTGCAGGATACCGAGGGTAATTACTTCGAAGACAAATTATAGGTTACACGTATTATGAAACTTTTTTCCCTCATAAAAACTGAACTGTTTTTGGTTAACTTGTAGATAACATATTGTGTATATATATATATATATATATATATATATCAGTGGTGTAGCAAAGGGAAGGTGGGGTATCGGTCCACTGCGGGCAGGACATTTCATGGGGGTGGCATTTTCAGAGGGTGAAAATAGAAAAAATAATAAAAAGCTAATAAAAAATCTGAAATTTTATACCAAAATAAGTTTTAAAGGTTGCAATGTTTTTGTTGTATTTGTGTAATACTGATTCTAAACAGATTTTTCAACTGTAGCATCAGTTTTATGTCCAATGAAAATAAATATAGTTGAATATTCCTGTTTTATATCAAAGAATATTTTTTTTAAAGTTTCATGGACTAATAAATAATTGTTCTATAACAAGTCCAAATTGAGATACCACCTTGGGGATTCTATTCTGTTCTGTTCCTTATATTGGGATTTGGTAGGTTTCGGCAAAGCCAATCCGGTGTGTGTGTAGGGGGGGGGGACGATTTGCCATTAACTTAGCGCTTCATTATTATAGTGAAAGTTTTGTTTACATTTTTTTTTTAAATTAATTCAGTGAACTAAGATATTTCTTTCTTACATTAAAATTGAAATAATTGTTAACAGAAAAAAATGCCTGGATTAAAAATGAAATTTAACTACGGGAAACAAAGCTGTCACCATCTTTGGCAGTCCTATTCGCGACTTCATACCTATCATTCCTGGGAATTACAAACCGCACAAAACCTGGCGCAGCACTTGGAAAACCCGTGAAGAGGCCCTGTGGAAGCAACACATGAGGTGTGCCGAAAGACTGACGAAGCATACCAAACAACTAGTAGTTGGTGACTGTGTGTGTGCGGATTCAAAATCAGGTTGGACCTTATCCATGCAAATGGGACAAATCTGGGGTGGTCATCGAAGTTTAGCAGTTCGATCATTACGTGATAAGCATTGACGGGTCGATGAAAGTGACCCTCCGGAAGTACATCCCAGTGCACCTACCGCCTCCGCAGCTAACAAGTAATGATGATATTAAAATGCGCTATGCAACACCCACTCATACACTACCAAGTACTTCGCACAAGGTCACCACAACCTTACCGCAACCCACAGGAACTAAGAACTCTGTTGCCCTTGATCCTTCTACCCAAACAGTGAGCCCGCCGACATACGTACAAATCTCACGACGTCAGCCTCCAGCGCAAGAAACTATCCCGCCAGATGGACATGGGCTAACGACCGGAGGAAACTTGGGACTCGATGTCACTGTGTCACCAAACCGAGTCACGAAATCCAACCCATGTGTGCTGAATGCGCCGAGGAGATCAGACCGGGCTAAACACGCACCAAAATGGCTAGAAGACTTCATAATGACGGTTCAAACTCTCCATGACTTCTGAAACTACTCCACTTCATGTTCATGTGTTTACCCTCTATCCATATTCAACCCCTGTATTGCGTGACTCCAATTTGCCAACCAATATGGTATCAGTCTTTGGGCATGTCCCACTTGAGACTTACATTGAGATACACCCAAATACTTGGGGGGAGATAGAGGATTATTATTTGTGTAATTCTTACCATTACATTTCTGTCTCTTATTTGGATCCTTTCTATTGATCTGAAGAGTTCATTTAGATCAGATGAAAAACTCTAAATTGTTAAAAAGTTAAATCCTAAATTTTTCACTAAATATTAAAGAACTTGTCACGTCAATGGAATGGATGAAAATAAAGATAGAGAGATAAAAATGATTTTATTATCTAATCAAATATGGATGACTAAAGATATGCTACCAGTAAATAAATAATATTCAGCTGCTATAAGACAAAATATTGATTGAGTTGAATTATATTCTTATCATAAAGAAAGTGAAACCATTTATTATTTTCTAATTCTATCAAGTTCACATTAATATGCAAGTTTTTATTTTTTCAAATTCACAAATTTGATTCCTAAATCTCTATCAAAAACACAACTTGAAAATGTGTGTGTGTGTGTGTGTATGTGTTCATCCATGCGTTTATAATAATTTTCATAGAAACAAAGATAGTGTAATAACAAACAGAATAATAAAACCTGAGCTGCCTCCCTCGAATGTTGACATTATTTTTTAGATTAAGCGTTTCAGAATTTTATCGAATTTCAACAAATCATATCAGGTGTCACACATGGTGCAACAAATTTACAAAGTCATTCGACAAGAATTTCAAACAAAATATACAATCAAATGAGTTGGAGTGGATGGATGCATCATCTGCCAATTGTTGCTGTGGTTGAAACTAACAACAACAGTAGCAATATTATTACTGATGAAAGAAAAAGGGGAATGATTAACACATGTCAACAACCCTAACACCACACACCCACACAACCATGAAAAATTCCTGCAGAGACCACATTAACCTCAACTTAAAAGGCACTCAGCCAATTATCAAAGTTCTTTATTGAGGATCTGTCAAAAGTGTAAAAACTTAAAGTAAATCCATTTTGTAGATTTATTATGAGACTATGATCCTCATCTTGGTATTTATTAAATCAATTTTATGTTTAATTATATTTTAAAGTTCAGACATTCTTGATATGAGTGTTTTTAACCAGATATGGGCGTTGAGGGATGCAGCATTTATTTTTAAAAAACATGGAGTGTATGGAAAACAATTAAACAAGCATATGATTCAGAGAGATTAATCAATAAAGATGTGTGATAAAAAGATGAAATTGAGCAATTGTTGAAGAAAAAACTGAAGAAAATGAAAAATATTTATTTACTATCTAGAATTTTCATTGATTCAATTGATTTCTTTAGCAGCATATCAATCTTCATGGGTATGCAATGTCAAAACCAGTTAATTTTTCTAAAACAAATGATGTTTAAATAAATAATTTGTACATAAATGATTTGTTAAAAATGAACTATAAGGAGAATGGTAGTTAACGTTTATCTGGATGGAATAAAGAAGTAATTTTTATAAATTTAATGTAATAGACAAAGTCTACTTTTGAACCTGTCTAACACAATTTCATAATCCAATAAATTACCATAACATTATATCAACTTAACAGAACACAAGGAATTTCTAAGCTAATTCAAAATCTAATTCTATATTTTTTATTTATGAAACTTTTCTATAAAAACACACAAAAATTTAAGTGATTTTCTTTTCTAAAATCTGGTTCCAGATCTGTCCATTTCAAATTAAAGTAGAATCAAACAATGGACATATTTTGAAGAAATTTCAGCATGTAACAGAAATGGAGATAGTAAGGATTTGGTGAAGAGAAGATGGTAAGGAGGTTATAAAAGTTAGGTTATTTTGTTTAACAATATGTATGGATCATTTAATGCTGAGAACTATTTTTCTCCTGTGAATAAATTGTTAGCAGAATAGTAGCTGTGCAATTAAATCCATAACTGGAGGAAAGTTCCAATGTCTTTCCTGGGGGTAGTATTATGGAAATGAATGAAGCAACTTGATTGGGATTTTAAATGTACAAATTCAAATCCAAGTTAATCGGATTATGATTCAAAAACTCTTCCTGCCCACCTATAGACTTCCTCAAAGATTAAAAGGACATAATACAATCCAGGAAGTAAGGGTGTGTTAACATAAAAAAAAGGAAATAAAAGGTCAACAAACCCCTTCATTATATTTTGTTACCCGCATTTGTTTGTGAGTATGTGTGTATGAAATTGCACCAAATATTTCTCTTTGCCTGTTGTGGTGGGATCTTATGATAAGAACTAATATTCATTTCTTTTTCTTACTAATTTTTTCTTTGTAAAATTTTTCACCTAGGCAAGTAAAAGAAAATAAATAAAAATACTTTAATTTGTTTTAGTTGTTTCTTTTTTTTAAACATTTTATAGAAACTATTTTCATCATGTCATAATTGTTCCTCTATTTTTATTTATTTTTCTACTCATTCTTATTTTTACCAAAAATACATCTAGGAGCACATGATGAAATATCACTTAACGCGCAGCAAAATTTAAACACACACACACACACATCTATATCTACATATAAGCACAGACACATTCATATATAAATGTATGTATGCTATGATATTTTGCAGTACACAAGAGTGGTTCACATAGCACACCATTTTGCCAAAATATGGCATTGAAGAATGATTGTGTTTAGATAGGATTTTAATTTTCTTAAAAGCTTAAAAATCTTGATTTCCTGTTTTTAACTATAAAAACAAAGAAAAAAATTGGAAGCTCGAATGTTAGAGTTAGGGTTCTTCCCCAAAAGAAAATGAATTCCTCCGTCTCATTCCAGCAAATGACATCTTAGCAATGGATAATGACGACAATGAGAATGTGCATGATGATAATGATGATGGCAGACCTTAAAATGACTGAGGTAGACCCAAGAAGTATTTAAATGAAAGAAGGGAGGGAGGGAGGGGATATTTGAGATGTAAGTTTTAGTTTTCTTTGTACAATTTGAAAAAATTTGTTAGGTTTTTGTTATCAGCAAAACAAAGCCAAACAGCATTTTGACTATGTTTATACTGTGCACATATGTGTATATGTGTGTGTACATGTTTGTTTAATTAGGTACATAAGAGGATGTGAAAGAATGACAAACTTTCCTACTCATTAAGAGTGTCAAAATTTATACCTGCACAGCCAGACTCATTTTCTCTGGCAGTTGGTCACACCGGCCAGTCGAGGTGTCAAGTATTTTGTGGTGGTGGTGTGCAAGCAGCAGTGGCAGCAATGGCTGTTCCAGTTTGTGAAGCACACATTATCATTATTATTAATTAATGATATTATTATTATTCCGATTATCATTATTTTCATAATAATAATCACTTTTATAATGATGAGTAGGGAGTTACTTAAAGCTTAAAATCTTCACGGGCAGCAAGATTGGTGAGAGTTTTCTTAATTCTAAGAGCTGTGAGACGAGCAGCAGCGCTGTGGTACCAACATTCTTTCATAAGACGAGCCATGTGACAAGCAGTCTAGAAAAAAAGAAATTAAAAAATGTTACTTTTAACTGAGACGAGAAGGGGGAGTGTGAAGAGCTTGGAGGTGGAATAAGAAAATCACTGTATCTGTTTAAAATTTTACAATTAACATCTAAACTAAATTTACTTGGAGTATTTCATAAGAGAAAAGCATGTTTTTAGGTAAATGAAAATATAAAAAGATCTAATAAACAATCATTAAAAAATGTTCATTTTATATAACCCTAAAGTATACTCTTTTTTATAGTAGCAATAGAAATGAATAAAAAGTATACTATTTACGTGGAAGATTGATTTTAATTTAAAACTTGCTATATGAATTATAGACAGTTGTAATAAATAAATGAATATGCCAAGTGTCTTCCTCACTTCATTTGTTTGCCATCTGTTTGGGATCGTGGGTCGAAGTTTCTCCACACAAACTACTTTCCTCATATCATCTAGGGTTGGATCAGAAGGCACCATATCATAAAATGGCAGTTCATATTCCTCACATGAAGAATAATAATCTAAAATGTGAAAAATTGAATTTCAGTTGATGGTTATAGGAATTGATCCATAACAAAATACATTCAATATACACAAACTCTTTCAAGTTGTTTCTACTCCAGTGATCTTAATTATCTAAAGTTTCCAGGTTTTAATTATCACTAAAAGGATTTCCAGAATCCTATATAGTTAAACTTATTCCCAGATGATTCAGGAAATTTAAAAATTGTTATGCAAACAATAGTTTCCAGATCTTCAGGAAAAGATTTTTAATTAATAGTTGGCATGACATAAAAGAGCATTAAAGAAATTGAAAGAAATATTCTAACTTGAAAAATATAAACAATATCTATTCTAAAATCTAAAGAAATTACTTGCCTCTATTAGGCATCGAGGCAAGCTGAAAGACCCAACTTCGAACGTTTTTAGTTTGATTATTTATATAAGAGAAAAAATATATTTAATTTTTCAAAGAGTTAAAACCTGAAATATCAGCTTTTTATCATAACACAGTAACTGAATATATAGTACATGCATATATATATATATATATATATATATATATGAAATGCCAAAATATATTCACTTTCAGTAAATACTGAATGGGTGTTAAAAGTTTCATAATAAACTGATTTTCATACAGCAGTGCTTGCGTTTTTTGCTTCAGCTATAAGTCTATACTATGTTTATATAAAACTAAATAAATACTTTAATACAATCTTTGTTCAACTTTAATGCATTTAGGCTCAATTAATTTTAATAGTTTTTAAGAGAACAACAAATAAAATTTAATTTTCTAACATGTTTACCTCGAAAACTGAGATATAGGCACTGAGTTCAGGTTAGGAACTCCTAAGTTATTCAATATCTTTACTAAAATTATTGTTAGGCATATAGAAATCAATACATTTATCACATTAAAAATATATTATATATATATATATATATACATATATATATTAATGTGATAAATAGGGCTGTGACAATATTCTTTTATTAAAGAATATTCTTGTCAGAGCCCTACTTGTTACTTGACTATCTTGCAATTTTACCATTTCTTTCGATTCTGTAGTTATTAATAATAACTATAGAATTAAAAGAAATTGTAAAATAGCAAATTAGTCAAGTCTGAAGCAAGAATATTTTTTAATAAAAGCATATTGTCATAGCCCTAGTGATGAATATATTAACTTCTGTCCAAGTTATTGGAACACCCTTTATATTAAACAAATATCTAATACCAATTTTTTCTATTTGCTATATCATCCTTGATTTTAATTATTAATATCTAGCGAGGAAAATCCTTCAAAATCATCTTCTGAATCATATTCAAAAGTATTTCTCTGTGGAAAATTCTAATAAATCATATTCAAAAGTATTTCTCTGTGGAAAACTCCATTAAATGGATTGTTAGACATGCCCCCATTTTGGTTAAAATTAAGAAAAGAAAAATGCCCATTCAATTATTGGCCAAGATAAAAAAAAACAAAATGGTACCAGAAAATGGAAGTCATTCTCAAAAAAATGAAAAATAAGCTTCAAATATAGATTAGCTGAATGTTTTTTGGTTTTTTTTTAACTGCATATCAACCTTTTTGGTGATTTAAAGCTATGAATAATCATTTTTTATGAACATACTTCTTTCATGAACAGGTTTCAAAGATTAT
Source organism: Xipholeptos notoides (assembly GCA_036873565.1). NCBI lineage: Eukaryota > Metazoa > Mollusca > Cephalopoda > Idiosepiidae > Xipholeptos > Xipholeptos notoides. The sequence continues at coordinate 2,291 of JAYKTE010157809.1, read as the reverse complement.
TGGTCCAAATAGGAGCTAAACAGAATGACAGGGAATTAACTTGCAGAATACCATTCCAAAATCCAAACAGCCACCCATGCATACCCAGCCTCTCCAAATAATAGGTTAGTATAAGAGAAAAAAATAATATCAATGACCACATTACTAAACTACAAAACAAGTTAATACTACAGAAGAAAATAACATTATTAAAATACATTCCTGAAATATAAGAGGTTAGTAAAACAGTAAAAAAATAATAAAAACTAAAAACAAAAAATGCTACTTACTAAATCCATTACAGCGTCTGGCAGTTTCCCATAAAACCAAACCATATGAATAGACATCAGCTCTTTTAAAAGAATCAAATTGCCATAGATTAATGGTTTCATCTAAAGCCTCTGGGGCCATATAACGTTTTGTCCCCACCCGAGTATTGTGAGGAATGTCAATTTGATCAGTCTCTGAATCATGGCGCACAGCAAGACCTACAAAAAAATTATACTTAAACGTTCATGTAATTCATCAAAGATGAGGATTTATGATTCACACTAGTTTTCAGACAATTTTCATGATTGTTACATGGTTGTTTACAAACAAGTTTTGATAGATGAGCACTCTAGGCTTCTTCAAGTACTTTTAGTAGACAATTTAAAAGTAATTGATGACAGCCACATACACATCAGCCCAAATATTGTGTATATATGAAGATGAGGACAATAGTACAAAAACTATATAAAACAAAAGTATAAAGTATCATTAAGATATTGAACACTTTTCTGTTGCAAATTACACAATCTTGATCTGTTTTATTACTACATGTGGACAAAAAGAACCATTATCAAAATTGATTGTTCTCGGCATTAAGTGACCTAAAAAGGTTGATATGCCGTGAAACAAAAACAAATCTGTTTATTTCGGAATTAGTCTAGTTAGCACATGCTCCTGGAAAATTATAATATATTTTTTATAATAAAAGTTCTATATGATTTATCTATAATCATGTGCCCTATGTTTTGTTTAATTTATTAATTCCAATTAAAATATTAAAAAAAACAACAAAGGAATGCATATTAATAGTACGTGTATGAGTATATACATCTATAACAAAATTCAATTCCTTTTGCAATCCCACTAAACCAGTCCTATTTTCATCCCTTTCATTAAAAGAAAGTATGAACACTAGTTTAAAAACTCATTTACAATCATGAACATAAATGAATTAAAAATATGATGTGGCCACAAGTAAATCACACACAGCCACACACACAGAGACACAGAGACACAGAGGTACATAAAAATAAAGCAAACATTCCATTGATTCCACTTTTTCCCCTTCTTTTCTTCAGCTACCATTGTACCTACCAAGGTCAGCAATGCAGCAGGTCCGATTACTCTTCACCAAGATATTTTTACTTTTTAAGTCTCGATGAGCAATGGCTGGTTTGCCTTCGAAAGACAAAGTAAGAGGAAAGTACAAATAAATATAAAACTAATAAAATAATCAAATCATTAAAAATTTTGAAAACAAATAATTTATTTTGACAAAAAATGAAATGCAAAAATATTTCTAGACGGTTTTCAAATTTGCATATGAAGATTAGAAATAAAACCCTCGAATTATATTGTAATTAGGCCAGTACTATGTATAAATCATTTTCTAAATTTCTTGATTGTTTTTGTGTTGTATTTTATTGACCATTACAATCATGTTATTAGAGGAATCATTTTTTGATACAAACATTTTTGGAATTTTTTGGGTTTCATAAATAAATAATAACACTCTCTGCTGCACTATTTAACCAAAATAACAAAATTTAGCAAAATAAATGTAAAAGACCAACTTGGATTCAAACTTGTATATCAAAATATCAAGTTTAAACTTTTATCATTATGCAATGGACTTGTACATTATTCTTTTGTAAACAACTCTCTTATATCACTAGTAATACCATCTAACTCATAGCAATAGCTAGAGCATTCATACCTTCCTCCAAAGTTAATACTCCAAAATTGATCAGTGGAGAAGTGTATATATATATATAAAATGAACAAAAACACAAATTTGAATTTTGTTTTATAATGCCTATAAAAAAGGTCAAATCAACAATAATATTGCTAATCTTAAAGATAAAAACACAACTTCTTAAAAATTCAGACCCAAATGAAAAACCATAATCAGGAAATTAGGAAAAAAAGGAAAATATATTATACGTCAAAATACGCACTTTTTATATATATATATATATATATAATATATATATGTGTGCGTATGTATATATATATATATATATATATATGTGTGTGTGTGT
>JAYKTE010157699.1:0-12927 GCA_036873565.1 Xipholeptos notoides | reverse complement strand
AATTTTTTTCTGAACAAGACTGGAAACCTGAAATCTTGACCATTTTTGCTGCTTGCATTTGTTGTGCTCAGTTTGAGTTAGAATTCTAGAGATATTTTTTTTGTGTAGAGCTTTTGCCACAAAAATTGGAAGTACCTTCTATTCAATCAAATTTCACAAAGTATGGTGCATTTAATGGCATACAAAATGGGGCATTGACTTTCCTCATTAAATTTGATATAAGATAAAATATTTAATTAAAATCTGTTGTTCACACACACTATTCATATTTTTACATAGAGATAAACCAAGTGTAAATCTAATGAAATTTCTTTTTCAGAACCTAAAATGGATCATAAGGATGATTTCAGAGTTGTAAATGAGGTAAGGAAAAACTTTGAAGATCAGGTTTAACATAATTTCTGGAGAATTAAATTTTAAAAAAGTATATTTTGTCTTTCTTAAAATGAAAACTTGTTTGAGTGACTACGTACTGGTATTATTAACCTGACTCATAAGAATGAGGACAGGAACTAGATTCCTAGTAATCAATTCAGTATGTAAACCTCAAAGCCCCAAACTTATGTATTCTACATTTTTAACCATAAAGAAAAATATTGGTTTCATATGTAATTTACAAACCAAAAGGAATACACAACTATTAAATGCACAACTTGAATTATAAAAAAAATGATTTTTATAAGTTTTGTATAGAATAACTAAGTTCTATTGTATAAATATGAGGGTCATTCCAAAACTACTGTCTCCTACTTTTTTTATTTCACCGGAATGGAACAAAGGGGATTGCAAATTGCACTGTTATTACTAAACTTATGCATTCATCACCTGAAAGTTTCATCACTCTTGCAGATATTGATAGTGTGAAACTTTAAAAAAGCATCTTCTATCCTGGACAAAAGCAGAAATGCGTCATTTTCATGCCAAATAAAATTGCCTATTGAATGTTAATGAAGCTGATGCAGTTCGTGTCAGCACAGTGAGGAGATGAATTTGTCGATTTCAGAGTGCAAACAGATGTGAGCATCAAAGCATGTTCCAGACTCCATAATGGACTGAACTTGTTCATCACTGGCAAAAGTGCATTGTGAATGGTTGCTCACCTAATACTCCCGTTTTCGTAACTGTTCAACTTTTAAGAAAAATAGGTGGCCTTACTTCTAGAACGACCCCGTATTATGCTTATCACTAAAGCTGTTAATATTTCAAGTAAAACTAATGTTTATCATTTAATCTCTTAGAGAAAATGAAACTTGAACAGGTTGTAGAATAATGGAGTTCACTAAGAAACATTTATGTTGCTTATTTTAAATGTAAATCACATTTAATAAACATCATTTTTTTTTTACTAAATATCCCTCTTCAAAATGATCCCCTTAATATTAAAGGGGGTTTTGCATAATATGGCTGAAAGACCTATGTTTTCGTAATTGAATCATGGCAATTGTAATTCAGAAGAAAGACTAAAATTTTTGACAAGAAAGAAGAAGAGTTACTTCCCATTGATTAATTCGTCAGACCATTTCCCACAATACCTCAATTTCAACTCAACAGTTATTTTTAGTAATTTCAGACTGCTTTCGGTCTTAACCGCTGATTTTGCAACGAAATTTCAAAAGAATTCTATAATCTATAGGTCACGTCCTCAGCTAAATTTTGAAATAAAAAGAATGGAAATAGATTGTGCCAACACTATAGTGTTGGCATAATTAATTCCCATGTTCTGTTGTTTTTTTTGGGTTTTTTTTATTTGTTATTTATCATTAGAATTTATTTTCCATTTAATGAGTCTTTTTTTTTCTTTTTTTCTTTTTATGACAGATCTGTGAAATGAGAAATTGTAATAAATGTATATTTTTTGAAGCTCGAAAGAAAAAGGATTTATATATGTGGTAAGTAATTGTTGTTTTTATTTTTGTTATATATTTAGATGTCTTTTTTTTCCCTCAGACACTTATTTTTTAGTAACTTTACTTGGTAACCTGTTAAAAACACAATGGAATTGTGATAAGTTCAATTTTATGTGAGTTACATTTTGCTAACTGTTAGATTAATACCCTTTGGCTAGGTATAAATCCTTTTATTTCTTGATAATAAATCCATATAGTTAATAGTTAGAAGGCCTTGGATCTTTCCACTAAAAGAAGATTGAAAATTTGTTGATGCTCTTTGATATTGCTGCTCTGCATTAATGATTTTTCTGGGGCATGCCCTTTAGAATAGTTGTTGAGCAGATATACAGACATTGTATGATAATGATCATAATTATAACGTTGATATGAATACTAATATTAATTATGCTAGTAATAATTTCTAGATTTAGCAAATTTACAAAAATTTAATCATAATTATTGCATTAATGATATGAATACTACTAATAGTTACACAACTAATTTCTAGATTTAGTAGATATACAGAAATTAATATTAATTATAACATGAATAATAACACTAGCGGTTGTTGTTACATGTCTTTATAGCAGTTCAATAAGGATTATTCGGATAATCTTAACACAAATCCTTAATAAATTTTAAGAAGATCCATTTTTAAAAGTATTTGTTTTGTTTTTCTTGTTTTTTTTTTAAATTTAATTTCAATAAAATTGATTTTATTTTCAACCCAGGATATCAAATGTGAGTGATGGTCCTTCTGCTAAATTTCTGGTTGAAAATGGTAAGTTGCATTTCTATTATTTTTGTTTGGTGTTTCTTTTGATAAAGTCATCAAATACATCTTTGTATCTTTTTTTGTTTTTTGGATTTACTTTTGTTTGTACCTTTATGTTTGTGTACCATATTTTCAATAAGGTGACTTGATGTAAAAATCTTTTTAAAAAAATTGGTTTTTAACTGAGTTTTGTCAAATTATCTTATTATCAGAACTAAATTTATAGAAGTTAACTTATTGCAGGATTAAGAAAGTAAATCTAATAATAGATATTCCGAGTTTATGTAAGATTTGTTTGTTTTATGGAAACAGTGGTTCTTAACCCTGATAATACGAGATAGAGCCTTCAAGAATCAAACAAATAGAACTAGAAATTGTTTTGGAAACCAGTTGTGAAATGCCACAAAAAAAATATTAATCAAAGGAGTAACATTGATAGAAATCACTTGATTTAGATGAGGGTTTAACAACTCCTTCAACCCTGCGAGCTTTAGGTTACCAACTTTTGATTTAGACCATAAGTTTCTTTTCTCCAATTAATCATTTTTTAAAAACATGAAAGTACAAAACCTTTGGATTTAAAAATAATTCTTTATTATTTAGAAATGTTAATTTTCGATTCTCTTAAATTCTAATACTTATTAAAAATTCCATTCAGAACATGAAAAATTAAAAATTTTTATTTTCAAGAATAAAACTTAATGTTTAGGATGAATTCAGATTTAAGAATATATTTTGATGATCATTTGATGAGTTTGTTTCTTATTTCTATTTTCAGTCCATACAATGTGTGAGTTAAAACTAACTGGCAATTGTTTAAAGGGTTCTCGGCCATTGCTCTCTTTTGATGACGTAAGTATTTGTTCTTAATCTTTTTACAAACACTCTGACCTTACAACTTAAAAGACAGAAAATTGTCTACTTTAGACTTTTAGTTGACTTCAGAAACTCAAAACGCTCAAAAGATTAGATTTAAATAATGGTTTTGCTTTGCATTCTAAATTTACTTAAATGGGAGTTATTTCCCTTGTTATTAGAATTCACTGTATAAATTCATATATTTTTGTAAGCATTTAGCTAAAATTGATATAATAGACCAGAAATATTTGACTGAACTCAATATGTATCTCTATCTTTCCCTCTCTCACACATATATATAAACATGTTTTATTAAAAATAACATAGATCTTTTGTTTATTTTTTTCCAACTTTCTGATAAGCATCTATATATCAGGCCCGAATAAAGGCACTTATCAGAAAGTTGGAAAAAATAAAGAAAAAATAGATTTTTGTTCTTTTTAATGAAACTTGTTTAAATAATGCTGCCTAAATATACATATATACTGCAATGTTTGTCTTTGTTTTAAGAATTCTCCCAAGCAAATTTCAAAACCTTTATATTTGTAAAAAATGATATCCAGAAATATTTGTTATAACATTTTTCTTTCTTTTTTTAAATCTACCTATCATCTACAAAATAAACTTCAATCTTAGTTTTTCTGAAATTTGTTCTTGTCTCTGTAAAATGTTTTGTACTGCAAATTTAAATGTGTGTAATAGAATTTTTTGGACAAGATTTTTGTTTCTATCTTGTATTTTTTTTCATTATTTCCAGAATTTTGATAAAGAACCACATTGGCAAATTTTAAAAGAACTTTTTATTCAGGTAAATATCTGCTTTTAACCTTCTAAACTAAGTATTAGGTAAATCATTATTTTGGTTAGGTTTAAATAATACTGCATGCATGATTTTTAGTTTTTTAAATATAATAATGACACTATAGTTTAGTGGAAACAGCTGAGATTTGAAGTTGTTATAAAAGAGTACAAATCCTCCATTGACTGATACTCATGGGAAGGTCTTTTATTCCTTCCCATTACTACAGATATAATTTATTCACAAGATACAATATTTATAGAAAAATGGTTTCAACTGTAAATTACAAAACCTTATTGACCATTAATGATGTCTATTGTTTTGAAGAAAATATGACTCTGTTAAAATTGGAATGTTTCTGGCCTTAATTAACTCATTAGAGGTTGGCTGTTACCATAAGCAAACAATAAACAAATTGGACCAGAACCTTGTTAATAAATAAATAACAATCTCTGAGATTATTCCAAAATGAGAAAGCTGACATAAATATTGATATAGTTTCATTTAAAAACAGGATAGTTGAGTTTGAAAATCTTTATTATTAAATGAAATGCTTGAGATGAATCCTTGATCATTTGAATAAAGAGGGTTTGAACTACTATCCTCATTTTGATTATTATCTACACAAGGACTTGTGGCTTTTTGGATGTAAGCATGCTGTTCTAAGAGATTTATCTAGAGGTTAGGGCTTCAAATCTACACAAAGCCAATAGTAATTAAGAATAATTTACAAAGCCTGACATTTCTTAATGCTGATGGGTAAAGGAATGAAAGTAATTAACTTCCATGGATCGAATAAGAGGTTCCATTTGCGATGCTTTAATAGCACTCAAATTCATTCAGCAACACCTGAAAAGGGCAGAATATCACATCAGCTGAACTGTTATGGATATAAAATAGGCCAATAGTCTGAACTTTTTATTTAAATTATATTATTTTTTTACTTTTGGTATGTTTCTTTATTTGCTTGCTTGATCTTTTATTATTTTTTATTTTTATCTAGATATTTGGGACCCCAAACCAGCACCCAAAAAGCCAACCATTCATTGATCATGTCTTTTCATTCTCTATTTTGGATAATCGTATTTGGTTCAGAAATTATTCCATCACAGATGAATTGGCTTCTCTTGTTGAAATTGGTTTGTAGTATTTAAAACTGGTTTCTCTTTAAAAAAAAAAAAGAAAAATGTTTTTTTTAGTATCGAAAATATAAGTTTTATCCTAAAAAATCATTATTTGAATTTCTCAAACTTGTACCTTTTCCCTTTGTTGACACCATTCTGATAACCATTTTAATCAAACATAAAATGTCATATTTTACTAATTTTGTTTTTAAAAGTAGCCATTTGTAAGAAGGCTCTTCATCCATTGGGATTTTTTTTGTAGCTATTTTTATACAGGTTTTGTATGTGTCCAAGTATGTTTAATCTAGAAATGGACATGATTTCATATATCTATATGCTATCTAATCCATTTAATGAAATCCAATTTTAAAATGATCAGCTGTGACCAGTCATAGTGGAAGGAAATCTAACATGTATTGTACACAATCAAACTTTTTTAATTGCAACAAACCTTCTGTTTCTACAAATCAATACATTCTTAGCATTTTAGCTGATGCTATAAATCATTCATAGTTTAATAATTTGTGTTACACTGATTTATATGAAACAGCACACATATATATATATATATATATATATATGTCAATTGGTGGCATTAGCATTGCTTCTATTTTACTGTCATTCACTTGCCAAATTCTGAAATAATTACTCATTGCATTTAAGTACCTATTTAGTAATCCTTTGATGTATAATTATACTTGCACATTTCATTATTGAATGCATAAGAGTAGCAGATATTTATATGTAACAAAAATTGATATTCAGAAAAAGAGAATACCGATATATTAAAAAAAAAAGTTTGTTTTTTGAAACGATTGAGATGATACTTGATAATTTGTATTGAATTTATGGACTATTCTTGGTAACATTCCAGTTGTAGATTGAATAAATTGGTTAAGTTTGAAGTTTTGTGAAAGCACTCAATAATCTCATGAAGTTTGATCGCTTGAAGGACAAAGGGCTCTTCTGAAACTTTTTGAAAATGATAATAATAGAGATAAGGATGATAGACATCCTAACAATATTTGAAAAAAAACAAAACTTTGGATATATATTGATTTTTTTTGCTATACATTGTCAGAGTATATTTTAAATGTACATATCCATATTTATAAAATTGATTTGCTCCAACTAAAAAATTTTATAATATTTTTTATCGGTACTTTCTTTCCACTCTCCTTTCCCTTCCATTCATGTATTTAGTAAAACTTAACATCCATGACAATATGAACAATTATTTGTATTTTATTCTTTTCTGCAGGTCCCCGATTTGTACTTAATCCAGTTCGTATATTTGAAGGCAGTTTAGGGGGTCCTACTTTATACGTAAATCCACAGTATCGATCACCTAATGAAGTAAGTATTTTTACAGATCTTACATCTGGTCTTGAAATTATATTTTTCTGCTTAGTGGCTTTTTTTTCTTTTGCATGGTAGCCAGTTTAATTTAAATTGAGAAAAAAAAAGAATTGTAAACCTTCAATTTTAAAGAAATATTTAATTTTTGCAGTGACTTAATTCAACTTTGCATTGAAAACCGTTTTATTTTTATTATTCCAATTGTTTTTGAGTTTTTTTGTGTCATTGATGTTGAGTTAAACTTTTTAAAAAGATAACTTTGGGAAAGCAAGTTAATTCTCTTATTTCTGTTGTATGGCACTTAATTCTACCACAGTAAGACTTCCAGAAGAGAAGTGACTTCATGGACCAAGAATCAAAAACAAGACAAAGAATAGCATAGGAAAAATGATATGAGATGGATCTTTATTTTAGTCATTACAATCAGCAGAGCTGACATGTAGTTTTTAAATTAGGACTAGGTTAAATCCCAGATAGTGCCTATTCAAGTTGGCAGTAAGCATTATCTGACTTTTAGGAATATGAATTAATGCTTGAAAAAAGACAGGACTGTCTATCTACAAATCTTCTTGTGTTTATTTTAATTGAGGATTTGGCTTAGAAAAAGGCAATCACAGCCGGATTATTTGTGAAAAAAGACCAAAGTAAAGACAACAGAATGAATAAAGTGTTCAATAGAACTGACAAAGAGGAATGAAAGTTATATAAAGTTTGAGTTTTTCTGCTTTCAAAACAAATAGTTTCAATACACTTGTTTCCTGTCATTTTCAAGGCAGGCCAGATTGTGGTGATTGCTTTAAATCTTTGAAAAACAGTAATGCAAAAAAAATTGATGTTATATGTCAGTAATTCTTAAAGAAGCACTGCTCTCATCTCACACCAACTTTTGGAGAAGGTATGAATTATTCCAGCCATTTAATTTTATTTTTTTTAATCTTTCAGTATCGACAGCTTCTTCGTAAGAAATATGCAATGAAGTACATGGGTCGTGTCAGTGCAAAACTTGGTCGTGAACAACGTAAACCAAAAGAATCTTACCAACTTGACCAGACAAATGATGTGTTTGTAACAATTGGACCAGAAGATCTGGAAGAATCCTGAACAACAATTGTTGTTGGAAGCCCAGGAAGTTTAAAATTGTGTGATAAATAAACAAAATAAAAATAAAAAAAAAACAATGGATTTTATTTACAATACAGAATTGTTTTTGTTTTTATTAACTGATCTTCTTTTCTGAAATTAAAAAAGAATGTTTGGTTTCTAGCCAAATTCTTTTAGGTTTATTGTATAGTATTTCTAATGCTAATTAACAAAGGGTGAGAGAACTTGTCTTCTGGCGCTATTTGTAAAATACATTTTTATCCTTGATTTCAAAATACAATTTGGGTGAAGATGAGTTAAATCGTTATTGCTGATTAAAAGGATAATTGGTTCAAATCTTAAAAACTAAACAAAAGTTTTTTTTCCTGGAAAATAAAATCTGGGCCCAAATGACTATATCACTGTATACTTTCTATTCTATTACACTTAGGGTGAAAGAAAAAAAATAGGCAAATGAATGCAATACTCCCCTGAACATCACACTATTTTTGCCCAAGTGCATGATGCAGATTTGACAAAACCATCATTGATGGCAGTGAATCTTGTCACGGTAAATAAAAAACTGAATTGTAATTAGTTGGATTTTGAAACAAAGCTAGCCAAAATTTCAGCATCTAATTTCTGGATAAAGATTGAAGTATAAAATCAATTAATGCTACCAAATTTTGCCTGAAAAAGTTACAGAAAAATTTCTTATGATTTTATACACAATGTTTTTTTAAAAACTTCCTTCGTATTATTATAGCTTTCATTCCCCTCACACAACAGGTGGGACAGTATTCATTCCTTCAACCACACAGGAGAACCAATCAGGATGGTTTATAGTATATGTGTCCAGAATGCTAAACAATACAGCCAAGATAAGAGAACTGAAAATCAACACTCAGAAAATTCCACTACAACTGGGTGTGGCTATAATATTACAAATTGCTGATGTAACCAGCATAGGACCATAAGTTGTGGAATGACCAACATATGGTACTACAAATTGGTGATGAAACCATCATAGATTTCAAACCAGTCCTGTTGAGTTGAGCAAGAAGTCTCTACCCTCTCTTGTAGTTTATTGAGTTATTTGGCATTTCAGTCTGCAATTTAGGGTAGGCATTTTTGCTAAACGAACTAGCCTATTGCGATACCTGGTATTCCTAAATGGTCATGCATCTAAGTAGTGAACTGCTGTTGATGTCTGACTTCTCAACCTTTTGGTCTTAAATTTGTCTTCTTGAAACGGAGCAAGACGCCCAATCCTCACCTTACAGCTTGTCTCGTCAGTTAATGGGGGGCTTAGGGAAGGAGAGAGCATGTTGCTTACCTTGAAGTCTTAGGTGCATTTTATTTTAAGAACCACCGACCAGCCAATTTGTTATAGTATTCCTAAGTGGTCTCCCATTTCCGAACTGAACAGGAACAGGCTCGTTGCTTAACTTTAGTGGTTTGATAATTGATTTGTCCATTGGTGTAAAGAGGCATTTACAGGATTAAATTGTTAAATGAATTTTATTTTAATAAACGTGAAGGATTTCTTGTTTAGTTGATTGATCTTAACGCCATGTCAACTTGTCTGATGTTTCCTTACACTGGCTGAGGACTTGCAGGCTGTTGTCGGACAATTCCACACAAGTATGTTCGAATTTCTGGCTCTTCTGTTCAATTCCCTAGGCTTATTGCAGCTTTTGCAGGAGCTGGTGTTACTAGTTACTTACCAGCCCTGGAGAAGATACAGTTTCTAAGCCATTATCGAGGAATTCCATGAAATTGGTGACTGTCAGTGTTAGCGTAACGAACGGCTTGGAAATAGCACGTGCGTTGCGTACGTAATGAAGCGTAATGAAAATACAATAGATCACGAGTCAGGACGGCGTACAGGCAAAATATAACGCCTCTAGAGTTAAATAACATATTTGAGAAGTTCCCGATCCTAACTGCCGACTTGAGCAATGATATAGCTTTGTTCCACCGAGTTTGACATTAAGCATTAGTGTCGAACGAACAAAGCAATTGCTTCCTTTAGACATTTACATTCGCAGAATATAGGTCTAAATCTCAGTTGGCCTGTTATGGCCTAATACATGAAAAATAGCCCCGGGAAAGATATGAATCTTCTCTTGCGAGTTAGATAATGCAATTTCTACAGAAAAATTGTCCTGGGATTAAATGACTTAAAAGTGGATAAAATAATTTTCAGCAAAGAAAGTTGTCTTTTATAAACTCTAACCAATTTTCACATATTTGCAGTGAAATGCAAAAGAGACATTTAGAAATATAAACATAGCATCAACACTAAAATAATTCATTTCACGATTAGTTGAAAACCCCTTCTTCGCCAATTGTAAAACGATCCAACGGACTCCTATTCAAATTGATTATTTATAAGGTGGAAACAGATCAAAATATCATACTTTAAATAAACTACAAAATAGATAAAACCGTTTTTACACATCGTCTATTTATTAAAATACACCAAAACCTTTAAAACAATTATGAAAACAATAAATTTGATTTTATCAAAACTAAGCTTAATGAACCGAGAAACACGTTACACACGCTGATACAATAACAAATACTCAAAACACTCGTCATTTGCATTGATGTTCAGAATTTCTGTAAACCTTATAAAGTAAGTCACTGTTTTGTGGGGACTTCGTGTTCGTGTCACCAATTTATGTGTGTTCGTATTATTCCCCAACAATAAATAAGAAAGAAATAAAGTACACCACGAATTTGTAAAATAAACTTTTGTTTATTTTTATCTGGAACAAATGAATTACTTTTCTTATACAAAAATGTACACAACTAGTAGCTCTTGGGAAAGTTCTTACAACAGGAAGAAAGTGAGAGAGAAAGAAAGGTATAATGTTTTGCTAGCAAAGGGAGAGAAAGAGAGTGTTCAGTGAAGCATGGTATTTTACCGTGTTGGCTGCTACTGCTGATAGCCAGCACAGGCCCAAAGGCCTGGTGGCGTCGCAGAGAGGGTTCGTTCCTCTCTGTCTGGCGTCTCTCTGAAAAAAGGAAGTAAATTATTTTTTTGTCTCCTTTTATATGGATATCGGTGGCTCAACTTCGAGATTCCCATCTCGCGTTCTGTTTGGTTGGTTGATTGGTTCTTTCCATTCTTACAATTACGTCCGCACTTGTCAACTTTGAGCGCATGAATTTATGATCCAAAGGGTTTGGTAAGGGGTGGACAGGAAAATAGATTTTTCGAACGCACATGGTCGAAATTAAACTTTGAATTTACTGTGTGTATGTGTGCGCGTATAGAAAATAAAATAGGGACCGTACACTGTTTCCATCCATGTGATTGCATCCACAAATTATCTGCTTGCGAGTATTTTGATCATTTGTGATCGTACCAGCGTGTGTAATGTGTTTCTTGGTTCTTTAGTGCTTGGTTTCAATAAAATAGCGTTTATTGTTTTCATAATTGTTTTAAATGGTTTGGTGTGCGACTCATGGCCCATTGGCACAGCCTGTACATTTCCATTTCAGCACTGCCATGCATACGCAAAAATGAAGCCGACTTTTAGTTCTTAATCCAAGTGCTTAGTCAAAACAAAGAGAAAATGGACTGTAATTGGACGGCTACCCCTTTTTTTAAGAGGTACCATTCACCCATTTGGTTAACCCAATAAACGGAGTATCGGCTTTAAATTAATGGTCGCTAGGGGAAACAGGCGGAAATGCTGACAAGATTTTGTTTATGCAAGGCAGTTTGCCATCGCACTGGGGCATTCATGTCTGTACGCAAATATATCAGTGAAAAGATATTGCAGTGATGGATTTTGGTGGGGTTTATCCATTATGCTTTAGCCATCACATTCGCTTGCAACTATTTTTTGTGACGATTTCTAAAACCAAAAGTCTACGCGTCGGAACTAAAGGGGCGCATCAGAGTGGGTTCAAATGAGAAATGATTATTCCACTTAAGAAGTAATATGTAGCAACCCATTTAACATGTTTCGAAGAATCAGTAGTTATTTTGCTAGTCAAGCTAATTGAAAGGTCAACGTAGCATTTCGTTTACATTATTTTTATACCTAACTACGCCGTGATAATGGGTATATCTATAGAAATAATTTGTATTAGCAGAACCTGCGGAAATTCCGCAGTAGTTGATAACTTCAACCTCACATAAGCATGAACCTTCTCATTATCACATTAAAAAAACAATGGGAATTTCCTTCAATATGAAAATCGGTGGTTCAATAGTTCAAATCAGACTGCGAATTAAAAAAATTATTTTGAAGACAAAAACAGAGAAAAGCTGAAGATATTATTACAAGAAATAGAACTACACAGTGACGCATCACTTGTTTTTTCAGATTCAGAGGAAATCAAATTAACCTAAAATTTAATCAAAGTGACCCCTTTTAAATCAGATAGTAATAGTAGTTTAGTTTTTCTTAATAATCTGTGTTTTATCATGTAAGTAATAAGATTTGATAGGAATATATTACTTGTTATCTTTTTTGCACTTATTTCAAAATGGTCAGAAAATGTAACGTAACGATACAATGGCATCCATGTTTTATTTTCTCTAAATTTTTCTTAACTGTACTTATTATCCAATCAAAGGTTAGTTAGGGGATGACGTCATGATAACCAGCGACTAATTTGCATAAATCCGGTCGAAGTTTCTTAGTGCATTAATATAAAGATATATATAGAAATAAATTTCACCGGGGCGTGTAAATACCCAGGTTAGTGTCTGGGGTCGTGGTTAAAACCACTGGGTTAGATGTACCTTTAGTCTTTGCTAAGACAGGTATCTAGGAGAAAAACTCTGAAGTAAAAACCTGAGGTCTGTTGTTCATGTAGTCGGCGGCAAACCCTTGCACTGACTGTGTGTTATCAGCATTTCCAACAAATGTGGATAGTGCTACACAATCCTGCACCGCACCACCACTATAAACAAATCTCTGTGCTGCAGCAGCAGCAGTCTGACGGCCATACTTGGTTTGATGATGCTCATACATCGAAATCGACGGGAGAGTCCATCATATATATATGGTGACTACG
>JAYKTE010157478.1:0-12928 GCA_036873565.1 Xipholeptos notoides | reverse complement strand
CTCTCTTTCTCTCTCTCTCTCTCTCTATATATATATATATATATGTATATGCATTCACTTTTAGTAGCCTCAGGCATATGGGGCTTGGAAAGTAACTAATTTAGGTGAAGGGCAACTAATATAGGTGAAGGGTAAAAATAACAAACATTTTAGAAATGCAATGTAAAACTTACATTGAATAAAGATAATTATAATAATGTTGTGAATGAAGGAAACTCTTAATAGTCAATAGTCCCAAAAGTCTTTAACACTTTAGATTGCTTTCTATGAAACAACATTGGAACCAAAAGTGGAAGAACAAAAATAAGCAAACGAATGTGAATACTACTCTGAATATCATAGTATTTTTTCAAGGGTAGATCTTATCCATAATGATAAAAACACACATTTTAAATATCAGTCAGGTTTTTAGACAAAGCTACCTAAAATTTTAGCATTTAATTTGTTGTTTAAGTTTGAAATTACGAATTAATTAATGCAACCAAAATTCGCTTGTTAAAATCTACGAAACAAATTTCTTATAAAATTTCTTTTATACACAACATTTTCCAAAAGGCTCTATCGCCATTTTTACAGCCCAATAAAATAATTTTGCCGATGAAATATAGTGTATAATAGCCCATTTTTGTTACAGCAGAGAGACGCAGATAATATAGAAGGGATTTATATAAAGACCAACACGAACATCCATAATTCATTTGAGCAGGCCATGCAAGCTAAGACATTCACTAAGGCAACTCGGGTTAAAAGCTAATAAAGTAATTAATTTACTGTAAAGAACTGTCATTCAATTAGAGCGTTCTATTCACACAAGACAGTTTAATAACTAACATTAAAGACAATATATTATTGATACGATTTGTCTCGGAGTATCGTTATTCAATTTAAATTACGAGACTTAATTTCTTTCAAGCTGTTTTATTTTTACGAAACTCTAAATAAATTAATCTTGATGCTATTTCTGAAGAATATGAAAAAAAAAGTTCTTTTAAATACGTAGAATATCCTCATATTTCATTTTGTTAATTTTTTTTTCTGAATCCTTGTGTTGAGACTTGGTAATTTGTATATTCATTATGCGGACTAGAGTCCTTATCTTGAAATTTTATTAAATTCCCTTGGAAATCTTTTTCAAGGATTTAAAGAACTCTCCTTTCCAAAATAAAAACAATATTTCTAATTACCTCAGGGCTCCTGCGTTAAATTTTGCTATCTGGCACAAGTTTTTATATACGTGTATGTATGTATATATAGATAGATTTAAAATAATGTTCTCTCGATATACATTTTCCTTTCTTTATTTTGTATTATTGTTGTTGTTGTTGCTGCTATTGTATGGGATCTAATACCGATTACTAAGTGCTTGTAAATCTAGCAACTGGTGGCTTTCACGTGTGTTAGAGTTGCAACAATTCTACTCGTGAGATTTTCTTATTTTTATAGTTCAAGCTCATCGAGGGCAGAATTACTCGGGCAGTTGAATTCATTTTGATAGTTTTATATATCATGGCTAATAGCATGTGGGTCCCCAATTTGTTGTTGTTTTTTTGGTGTTTTTTTGCTGTGAATCTCCACAAATGCTAAATGATCCCCTAGGGTCCATGTGAACCCGGTCAAAAACCTTTGCTCTACCTGATAATTGAAATCCAATTTTGCATCACCCTGTATAAATACGAATTTATCGCGATTCTAGTATTAAATGTTCGAACAAATAATCTACATGATAAATGTATACCTGAACTTGGGACATCCTGTAAAGAGAGTTCCTCAGAAAGTACAATTTTTCATGTTCTACAGCTGCGCAATTTCATAGACAATTCCTCGAAAAATATCATTTAAAACAATATCTGTTTCTTTAATGAAAATAAACCGTTGATTGTTTCCCTTCACTTAGATGCTCGATGATTTTTTTAACACACTCTATGATAAATATCTATTTTGTCATAATTATATATTTGAAAACAAGCCAAACTATACATCACCCATTAGCCAAGAAATATTTCTTCGCAGAGATTACTGACATTACTTGAATATTAGCAATAAAAGTACTGTTTCTTAGACTCTCCTTGGGGAAATAAATTTTGCAATAAAAATACATCAATATATAAGTCAATAGAAATTGCCCTGAAAACTTTAAGCTAAACAATAAATCAAAAATTAAATATTTTGGTATTAGTAAAGGTCGAGGTTTTAAATGGCTGGAATATTCTTTTAAATTGAACATGAGTTTATGGGGACGGTTGGAGAAACCAATAGGCCTACTTAAATTACGTTTAGTTTTGTTTATGATATAAAAGTTACAACCATTAATTTTTTTTCCTCTGATGCGAGTTAGGCCATCTAATTGATATGAAAACAACCATTATACATTAAATGCTATGAAATCTACTAGTGTCGTTTTAAAAGTAACGCCTTCTATTTTCATACACAAGGGTCGTTTCAAAAGGAATGCCTCCTATTTTTATATACAGGGGTCGATACAAAATTCATGCACGAAAACAGGAATTCTTCAACTAAAACAAGCACCCTTTACTGATCCATAATTTATTTTTTCACATAATCACCATCATCATTCTAAATGCACTTTTGCTTGCAATGATCCAGGCGTTCCGGAGCACCCTTCGTCACTAACATATCTTTAGCCACTCTAAAATCAACAAATCTGTCACCAAACTGTGCTTATATAAACTCCATCGACTTCGTCAACGTTCGAAATGCGCCGATGGATTTTGATCGGTTAAATTTTTTCTTCATGGAGAAATTCAATGACACACCTTTTCTCTGGCAAGTCCATGACAGAGGTTGCTTTTCTATAAAATCATGCCGTCAATATCTGCAATAGAGATTTAACTTACAGATTATGAATGCATGATGTGGTCATAAAGTGGGGGATCAGTTTACTATAATCATACATTAGAAAACAATGCCCACTTAATGTCCACATCTAAATTTCGTTCATGATTTGAGGTATTTGTAGAAATAATGATGCCATATTATTTGTAACTAAACAAATTTTCTATACATGAAATTTCGGATAAATTCACACAAAATAAAAAATACTGAAGGCCTGTCCAGTTTACCACATAAAACCATTCCAGAATGAACTCTTAAATAATTGCAGGACTGGACCAAGTCAACTCTCCCGAAAAAAGTGGGAAAAGAGGGGCAATACAAGACAAAATAAAAGGCAAGAACCAAATTGACGGTATAAAATTGTTTGCCTTAACTGTAGATAACATTTTTCATAATACAGATATCAGGAAAACAGTAATAATAGAAAAAGATCGATGGCCATTAAGTCATTTCTAATGAAAATACCATGTAAATTATTTTTCAGACTAATTTTATTTTTGTCCTATTTGTAAAGACAAGTGATAAAAAAAATAGTAGGACCCCACTTAATGCCCACGTCTAAAAATCGCATTTAAATAAAGCTATTGCAGAAAATGTTGATGTCCAATTATTTGAAACCACGTAAAATATGTGCACATAAAATTTTGAATCGATTGATAAAGCGGAAGAAAAACAGGACAATTGCCCAGTTTACAAGATAAAACAATTGCAAAACTCTCAAATAATTGCAGGACATTTTTCGAAAAATCGGAAAATACGTTTTGCTGTTCCGCGTCTTGATCAAAATCTTAGACATTTATAGAGATCGTTTTGGAATAATTAAGGGTAGCGTCTGATTTTACTGAGAAAAATTTATAGCCAATCAATTGAAAAATTGAGTTTTTTGGCAAATTTTTTTTTTTTTTTGGCAAAAATTCCACTATGGCATCTACTCAATCTTTACAAATGCCAATTTCTATAAAACTCAACAATGAAATCTATTTAGTCTTTTCAAATGCTAATTTCTATAAAATTCTTATATCTACTCAACTTTTTAAATCTAAATTTTTATGAAATTCTATTATTAAATCTATTCAGTCTTTTCAAATGAAAATTTTGATGAAATTCAATAGTTAACTTCTATGAAATTCCGAATGAAATTTCTTCAGTTTTCTCAAATATAAAGTTCTATAGAATTCTACAATGAAATTTATTTAGTCTTTTCAGATGCAAATTTCTATGAAATTATAAAAATAAATCTAATAAGTCTTTTTAAATGAACACTTATTTTCAAGAGTAAATTTCTATAAAATTCTACAATGAAATCTACTCATATACAAAATTCTATAAAACTCAACAATGAATTCTATTCAGTCTTTTTTAAATACAAATTTCTATGAAATTCAACAATAAATTCTATAATTATGTTTGAGAACTCGGAACATGGTTCTCGTTTTGAAATTACAAGTCTCAGTTTTTATGAATGCACTGTGCCCCATAGCATGAACTCAAAAATGAATTTTTCATGAAATACTTGACTACCTTCCAAAGTTCAACATAAAACCTAATAATTTTTAGTTACTTGCATTAATACTCAATTTCCATCATTTTTGTCTAGCTTCAAAGCTTAAGCATTTTTACCATACAAACTAGAGCCATAAATCTAACATTTCTATCCCATTAAATGTGACTACCTTTCTTTATGACATTTAGATGCTAACACGAGCTGAAGAACATCATAAAAATTTAAATATCAGTAACATCAAAAATGTACGATATGCATTATCAGATAGAGGCACATAAATAAAAAGATTAATTTTATAGTTGAAAATTCCAAGCTTTTTTTTCTTCTTCAATTATTGGGTTTCATCAAACATTCGAAACACGTCCAGCACATAAAACAGTTGAATGAACAAACATCATTATGGGTTGTATAAAATCAGACGACATCGTCCTTAATTGGCACACATCTAAGAACGAACTAAACAAATTTGTCAAAAGAGATATCTCTTCACACTGAAATGACCTTCGCTCTAAACACGCAATGGTCAATTGAATAAATACACAATGTTAGAAAGACTTTTTGGTCACGAACGTTCTAGTTGATTTAAGAGTAATTTCCTCTTCTCACAAAATCCTAATACAAATATTCCGTTGTTTATGCATCAACAAAATGCTTTAGAACTTTATTGCGACTTAGCATTTTACTTTAATTTCATCTTTTCAAATAAATTTCGGTTTATTGGTGTAATATCTCATTAACGAGTAGAATTTTATTTTCTCGGCTACCTTTTCACCTTTGCTTATCATATATAAACTCAACTGAAACATTTTGTCTCCTTTTTTTTTAATAAAAAACAACTCAATATCATCATATGGATTTTCTTATTATTTTTTCTAACAGTAATAAATTAATTGCCATTCACTCGTGTTAGTTAAGTTAAACAAGTGTTATTAGGTGTGCCCACATGTGCCACTTGCTATTTTATTTTTTACTTAAAAATTAAAATTTAAAATTGTATTATATAAAAAATGACTCAGACCTAGGACATTATTTCTTTTAATTGTTATTTCAATCATTAATAAACAAAATTTTAAAGTTTAAATACTTACTTATTTGTTATATTTATTTAAAAAAAATTTAAACCTAGGTTTTAGAAATTTCGTGACAATTGTGCTATCGTTTAACGTGGGGTCGTGACCTTAACAAAATCTATGAGTGTTAGGCGGTTAGTTTAAATTTAAATTGATTACCTCCTTAAACAGTAGCTAATTTTTGGTTTCTAAGAATCAAATTTGCACAATTGAATTTTAAAGACTGCTGTATTTAAAAATCCCTGATTATTAGTTAATATTATTTTTAATTAAAAATCTCTTTACTTTTCATTCATCGTTGTTACGGAATGTTGAATATAGTTGAACTGACCGTGGTGTGCTGTGTCGTTTTTTTTATTGTGGTTTCAACACAACTTGCTGTGTAATGGTTGCTCCGTGTCCACCCGATGTGTAACGTTACGGATCAGAACAGGCCAAATAAATTTTCAGGGAGCTTTGATAATTTTAAAATCGGGGAGATAACAATGATTAGGATGATAACAAGAGCCCGAAAATAGATGTGCAAATTAGCATGCCTCATCTCAAGAATGTTTAAAGTAAAAATGATAAGTACGAGTACAACAGTCCTAACAATATATGTACAAATTATTAAGCCCCGTCTTAAGGATTTTGAAGGTAATATTGATAAAGATAAGGATAGCAGTTCGAAAATAGATGTACAAATTATCAACTTTTTTCTCAAGGATTGGGAAGGTAACAATGATAAAGGCAAATTAAATAGAATAGTAAAAAAAAAAGTGATATATACATATAATGCCATTTTGTTTAAATAATAAATGAATGAAAAGAATATCTAAATTTTTCTACCCTACATAAAGCTATTTATTTTTCCTACCAACATCTCACAGTTATCATTATTCATTGAATCGCCAGTGTTCTTATCTTTCAGAAAAATTAAATTTCTCTGGAGAAAAATAATCTGATGTTGTAACAGTGAAATATTGATCCATGTAAAAGGTCTAATACTACATAATATGGGGACTAAATAATCCAGTTTAAAGCAGTGTTTTCATCTCTCTCTCTCTCTCTCATACACGGACTTATTAACTTATTAGACTAAGAGAAACCAAAGTAGAAATTATATCTCTAACCTTCAGTCAGTCTGTTCGAAGCCTAATCTGAATATAAATAATTCAGCTCCAAGCCTTCTGTATCACTCTTTCTTTGCAATCTCTCTCTCTCTCTCTCTCTCTCTCTCACTCTCTCTCTCTATCACACACGCACACACACACACAAACGCACACACACACTCTCTCTCTCTAACACATACACACACGCACACACACACTCTCTCTCTTTCAAACACACACGTGAAAACTCTCTCTCGCTCACAAACACATACACACAAACAGATATACATATATTCCCTCTTTCTTTCTCTTTCACTCACACATACTCACACATTCTATTTCTATCTCTCTCAATCACGTATTATCTCACACACACGCACACACATTCTCACATTCCTACACGCAAACATGCCTCCTCCCTGAATGGAATTGAGCAGAACAAACTTGGGCATCACGAGGGAACTTGCTGTCACACTGACAAACTAAGATCCGATCAAAAAAAGAAAACATTTCTTCTTAAATTATTTTTCTCTTTAATTTGATGATTTTGGTTTTAATAGACAAAAAATAAACGTTGATTGGCTGGAATTTTAAATATTGTAAGTGCGGATTTTTTATGGTAAATTAAAAAAATGTAGCAATTGTCTATCGTTTTTGCGAATTTTCCATAAACTGACCAAGTGTAAAACGCAGATTTACTATACATTTTAGAAACATAGTAATTTGACAGGTTAAGTTCAAAGGTATTGGCGTTAGAAGGGTGTAAACATATTCCTTAAAGCTTTTAACTCGTAAGTGTACTTAACAGAATTTGAATTGGTTTATATAAAACCTGGATAATCCAAATAGACATTAATAATCCGTTAAAGTGTAATTTCAATGTGATTACCGCAAATGTGGAACCAGTTTGTGCAAAGTTCAAGCCAGTACTAAAAATATACCCAATTTGGTCCGGTTAGATTAAAGCAATTCTTAATGCGGATAAACATTGTATCTTCCGAATATCTTTAGCATGTTTAAAAGGACTGGTGTTGTAAATAAGCTTTGGGACTTTGGATTCATAATTCAAAATGATTAATTTTACGACATATCAATCTTTTTGGTTATTCAGTATAATCATTTCCATTCGTAAACATTAAATAACACAAAGTGCATTACTAAACTTGTCTTTACATTTGTGACTAATTCTTCCTTGCCAATTACAAAGTTTTTTTCTCTTCATAATTTTCCAACTATGACCAATTTTGGTCATTTTATTATTAATAAGAGTGCGTAACATTTGGATCAATAGAACAATAGATATCTTCCAGACAATTGCCTTCATGAGGACAGAATATAATAAGAAAAGTATTGTACAACGGGAACTAAACCTGAAAGGAATAAGAAAAGAAAGTAAAAACAAATACACTTACAAACAAGACATACACGACCGACAGAGAAGTAGAGCTTGTAGTCCCAAACCGCAAAGTGTCAAAATATGCTGGACTGCTGGAGATTATTGTGTTATTGTCACTCGGTCTCCAGGAAAAACCACCTGGCGTTCAAGGAGTAATTAAAAAAAAACACTCTGCTAATGGAGGGTGTGAGAACTAGATGTAGAAAGGTGAAAATCCGAAGTGATGAGACACGATGAAATCGTTGACTGGAATGGAGCGAAGCCTGGTGGAGTTTCACGAAGAAACTTGTTGTCACTTCAGTGAAAGCCAGTAGTTGCTAGGTGTATCAGCGCTTAGTATTTCGTCTGAGATCTCTAAGAAAAAAAAAATAAAGTGCATTTTGATTGAAAATTAAGTAAAAAATATAGCAATAAAATGAAAACCGTCAAGTATGAAAGAGAAATTTAAAAAGGAATTAAAAGTGCTCATTGACGAAGAAGTTAGTTCTCAATATTTTTTTATTGTAAACTGAAGAGTGTCTTCTCACTTCTGCAAAAGATTAGACTGATTTGCGTTTTTCGTCTGATTTGTATATTTTCTTTAGATAGTCTGATTAAATAGTGTCCAGCATTTTTATGGATTTCCAAAATCAAAACGATTTGTTACCAAACGTATTACATGTGAATGTTTTTATACTAGCAGCATAGCCAAGCGTTGTCCGGGCAACTCAGAAAATTTTAGGTATGGTAAAACATTACCTATTATTTTCGACGTAGCAGCTACATTATTCAAATAATTATTATCAGTGACCCTTAAAATATGCATTTAAAAAGTAGATTAAATTAGTTCGTTTCATTAAATAATGTAAAAAATTTAATTTGAACTTAACTATATGCGAAAAAAGAATTCAGTATTTAAAGGTAAAGTTTTTGTTAATTGTTTTCAAAACCGATTATTATTAACGGGCATATACTAGTAAGATTCAGAATTGATTAAAAAAAAAGTCTTACAACAAAGATGAACCGATTGTTTCGTTCAGGCCTTTGGTGATATGAATTTTGTTTCGACAGGAAATAGCAGGGTTGTGGGTTACTTTATTGGATGAATATGAGATTATGGTCATTTAATCTACTCTGACTTTTATTCTCATTATTATTGTTTATATTCACAATGGATATACTTTGTCGAAATTTATAAGATCAGTTTTGATTATTATCATTTTTTTTAATTATTTGGATTTTTCTCCAAATCTATATTGTTATTTTTGTGGTACAAGAGCTTCAAGAAACCTAGTTGGCCGCTGGTCTCATGATTACCACATGTGTCGTCTGGTCTATCTCTGTTTCTTTCCACGCCCACGTTGCTTAAGGCCTGAGGAAAAAGAAGATGGTTGTGGTCCAGTTGATGAAGGTTGATATTTTGTGTTGGAGAGAAAAAAAGTTACCAAGCAAATAAAGAAAAATGACGAAAAGGCGTTTGTTATAAACAATAACAAACGTCTATTTACACAGTTGTACAAATATTTTTCATTGATAATTTTCAACAAACACCGCGAAATGGGAGTGAACGTAATTTACTGGCGGAGTCTTAACTGCAATTAGGCACTGTCAAAATGGCGAACGCAATGGCAACAGATTTGGTCCTTTTAGTGGTGAAAACATGAACCAACTCCATTTCTCAATTTGTTGTTCCCTTTTTAAGGACCCAAATGCTGGAAAACGTACTTTCTGATTGGTGAACCAATCAGAACTCTCGACCAATGATTTCACGCCACGAGAACGGAGGCATGGGTCAAGACGAAATGCCCATGTCCCAGACTCATATCTGATTGGTCAATACTGGACTAGCTTATGGCATTAGTGCTCTCCATAGTGCGGGGTTTAAGGGGAGAATACCCTTCTCCTTAACTTTTATTTGATTGGTCATTCTAGACCAGCTAATTAATGATCTGGGCTCTAATTTCTTAGACCGTCTCCAAGGCATTGTGCCGATCTTGCACCTTGTGACCGAGTAATCCTGACTTAGTATACTCATAAGTGTCTGACATTATTGTTTTGTTTTCATTTTATTAAAATTTAAAATGATTTTTATCGTTTTGGTTCCTTATGACAACCTTCTTAAGATTATTTTGTTTTTTGCAAAAGTTTAAAAAGTCAAACTTGACGGTGTTTTTCAATGTATTCGCACTTGTTAGCTTACATATTTTTTTTGTTCTTATAGAATTTATGGGATTAGTTTTTATGATCATTTTTTTCAATTTTTTTAAACTTTTATAATCATCTTTTTTCCTATACTAATATTGATACTTTGATTATCATCATCAACATTTTTTCAAACAGTTAATGTCATCTTTTCTTCACAACGGATATTGCACGTCTTAATTTACGCGATGAATTTTGATTATTATCCTCATTGTTATAATGTGTAATTTATCCTTCTCTTTATTATTTCTATTCAAAATGAATACTGCTTGCCTGAATTTAAGAGATGAATTTTGATTATAATTATCATATTATTACAAACAACCTTGTTATTTCTGAGAAAATAATATTTTGAAATGTACGGTCTATTGACTTCTATTGGCTGTTTGAATAACATATATTATTTAAGAAGCAATATTTTGTAAACATTAATAGATCTCGTGCAACATTTGACGTGTTTTATTGATTGATTGATCTGTGCAATGTTATCTGATAACTGATACTTTCAGAAAACTCAATAGCCGAGATGAATCAACATTTGTTTTTAAAAATCTCAAAAAAACAACTTCTTCTTTATTAGGCAAACAGCCATAATTGGTGGGATAAAACATAAAGGTGAAAAATAAAAATGAAAGCTAAATCGAAGTTATAGTATAAAGAATAAAAGCTTTAATAGTAAAAAAAAAAAGTTCGATAAATAGATAGAAAATATAATATAATAATACATGATGAATTAATTACAATACTACAAAATACCAAAGCAGTGGTAGTCAAGTGGTTGCTAAACAATCTTAAAAAAAGCAGCCTTACTTCTTTTTTTTATCAAGTCAAATTATTTGTCGGACATTGTCCATTTTATGTCATTTTATATTCACATACGAAGAATTGGCTTCTTAAAAAAAGCATTCCCATCCATCAGACTACTCGCTGTCCCTTGCCAACCAATGATGTAGAACAGTCAAAAGAGAAGCAGTAACACATCGTATCGTGAAACGAAGGAGTGAAGTGGATTATTGGAGTTAACTGGCAAGGCGCCAAAATATTTCTAGACATTCATAAATTATTATCATTTAGTTTCTGATATTCTACACAAAGACAATGTATTTATATTTTCTCTCCCTTTTAAATGTTTTTTTTTCACTTAGAAAAGGTGTCTAAATATCAAACTTGTATTTAGTGGATTTTGTCTCAATTAAAATCTGTTCTTTGAGCTTTTGTTTGCAAAGAAAGTTCAAGATTAAAAGTAGTGCTTATCATTTTTTTTAAATACACAGAAGTGTATTTGAGTCAAACAGGGTTTGAATGGGAGAGGTGGTTAAAGCTGGGATATTTTAGCACCTGTCACTTAGGTTTTACAGATACAACTATAACTTAATAACAGTTTCTAGAACTAATCAAAATAAAAAGAAAGATGTCACAGAACCAAAGCTAAAGAAAAATAAGATGGACAGCATCATTATATTTTTGGTATTATTTTGATCATTATATGTATGTGGTTTAATAGGAGTTTGATTAAATTATTTTCTTTCAGTGAATACAAAACTTGTTCTTATGTTTTTCATACTTAAAAAAGGTTTTACCCGGTTTTTTTCCAATTATTAATAGGTTTTCATGAAACTTTGTTTCGTGTAAAATATTTTAGTGATTAAACTGTAAATAAATAATTATTCTCAATTTAAAAATCTTTATTAAATTCCGATATAAAGAAATACTTATTCTACCTAAAAATCTAATTTTCTAAACTTCTTTTTGCCTATTGTTTTAAAGGATTATTAAATATATTATGATTGTAATTTATAAAAAGTATTTAATAAAAAAATTATCCTCTATCATTTTGAATAAAAATAATTCAAAATGATAGAGGATTTTTTTTTTCGGAATGAGGATAATTTCTATAATCTATTATGCAGATTATAGCCCTTATATTTATCTTGGTTAAATTTCCAACGTTTTGTTTTTGGGAATGTTTGAGATGAGGCTTACTAATTTGTATATTTATTATGGGAACCATTGTCCTCATATTTATATTTGTTAAATATGATTGATAGCACAAAAACATCAGTGACTATGAATTGACAAGATCTATAACCCGAGAAAGGTCATAAGATTAATTGGCTGAAACATCATACATTTTTCAAATATACAGTCGATGATTTTTATCCACATATAAATACGCATGTTTTTTTATTTTGTTTTTAGTTTTTTCCGAATCATCATTATTGTGTTTTAAAATCTTTGCAAAAATGTTAGTTCTGATCATTGCCCCTGTGTTCTTTGAAGGATGTTAAGCCAAATAATCAAATAAAAGATTAGTAAAATTACGAAAAATGTACATATTATTTCCTGATTACCCCACAATTTATCATATCTGAACATGTAAATTAAGTAAAATCAAACCTTATGCAATTGGTCAAAGTTCAGTTAAATGGTTTATTTTCATCAGGAATATGTAACTGTCCCGTTGCTTTTGTGGCCCTTACAGGTCCACTTGAAGTTCTTAGCCGTTCAAACCTTCCTCTGTGCCCCACGCTGTGTCTAAAGATCTCACAAGGGAAGACTTGAGTTGTTTTCCGGCCAAGGATGATTCTCAGTGGTTGTGGATAGTTCGAAGGAAAACAGGGACAGCCGGTTAAAAACAATAACAAGTTTTATTGATACACGTTGGTGTTACAATAAATCGTCGAAACAAGACTTTAAAAACCGGAGATACGGGGAGAAGAATTTTTGTTGACTGGTGTAACAAAAATCGAACTTTCTTCAACAAAATGGCAGAGACCACGGCAGCAGAATTATTAACAGAATTAACGGCCCGGGACCTGATTCTAGGCGGAAA
>JAYKTE010157367.1:0-12931 GCA_036873565.1 Xipholeptos notoides | reverse complement strand
AAGTTGTTTGGTAGGGATTGTTTCTTAGACAGATAAGGACATTTTTTTATATGTATATATATATATATATATATATATATATATATAGACACACACAGAGAGAGAGAGATACTGTTAAACAATTTCACTCAGAAACAGAAATATATAATTTTTATGATTTGATACATATGTTTTTTAAAAATTAGACTCACTATTTTTATAGGCCATTAAAAGTGATTTTTTCACGGTGATTATACTGCCTACTATATGTTATTTAATACAGTCAAGTCATATTGGAGTCACCAGTTCTCATAAGATCACCAAGGCTAAGCAACATTGAGCCTGGTCAGTACTTAAATGAGTGACCATCTATGAATACCTTGTGCCAGGATGTGAAAATACCCAGGTTAGTGTCTGGGGGCACAGTTAAACCACTGGACAGATGCACCCTTAGTTTTTAGTGAGAGAGACATCTACGAGAAGGAAAACTCTGAAGTTAAACCTGAGGTCTATTTTTCCTGTAGTCTGTGGTATACCTTTCACCGACTGTGTGTTAGCAGCAGTTCCAAGGTGTGGATGGTGCTACACAAGCCTTCGCCACTATAAACAAACCTCTATGTAGGCTGTCTGACAACCTGGTTTGATGACACTTTCCATAGTCTCTCGAGACAGATGGATGCCATCATTATCGAATGTTATTTAAGAACAAAATCATGTGATAACCATGTTGTTGATGATGATGATTTGTTCCAATCAATATTAACAAACATTAAATTCATTTTTTCTTACTTTAGAGTATTATACTTTGGCTACAAGCTTACAATAACAACAATAATCAGAATTCTTTTTCATTAATTCATTTATTTTTCTACTTCATGAAGCGTCTTCCTTTCTCTGATTAGGGAAGATATTAAATGGGTTGATTATATAAGCAGTTTTAATTCAGATCTTATCAATTTGAAGTATTCTTTCCCACTTTTTTTTTTATTTATTTCATATGATACATTTTCTAAAAATGGTTCAAAGTTCAGAGCCTATATTTTCTAAGGTAGTTGAATAGAACTGAAATGTACTTTCTCTTTTCCCTACATTACTTTCTTTTCTTATAGCCATTTCCTTTGCCTTAAAGAGGCAGGTAAACATGTCTGCTGCATTTAGATAACACATTGATTTACCAAGGCAGCAAGCACTGTATTCAGATGTGGGTGAGATGCAAAAAAATAAATACACTCCATGAAGTTTTTTTTTCATTTTTTTTTTTTAGTTCTCTTTTAGTGTTTTTGTTTTGTTTTAGTGATTTTTTTTGTTTTTACTTTATTTTTGTCGGTATTTATTTTTTAGGGGATTTTTTCCCCTCTTTTTTTTTTTGGGCAAATTTTTTACATTATAACCTTGAAGCTGTCATTTTATCTATATGAGGCTCAAAGAATGGGCAAAATAATCTATTTAGGTTTAACTATCATCAAAAATTATCATTCAGCAAATTTGATTTGTTTAGAAAAACATTATTTAATCCAATCCAAAAGCAATAATAACTAAGAATAAATTACAAGACTATCCTTATAACCTGTTAAATTTAAGGAAATTATAACTGTCCACCCCTGAGGATTGAATAACGGGTCAATTAAAATTCCATGAATGCTCCTGATTACAATTCAAAGATTTCTAAATTCAAACATAGTAACCTGAAGAAGACTGGAAAAATGACAGTTATAACACTGTAAAGATTAAAATAAAGATTAGAAGCTACAACAGAAAACTCAAAAAACCAACTCATTATCATGCATCAAATCAAAGATTCTGACAAACATTTTTTAGTTAAATTACTTTCCAACAGAAACTTTATCAAAAGCATTACATTCTGTTTGTACTTTTAGAATTCATCATATCTCATCTCAAGAATTTCAAAAAATAACATTGGGTAAGTTACAAAGTTTCAGTGTCATTTTATAAAGTAACAATAAGATGGTATCTTGTATATTTATTATGCAGACTATAATCCTCATTTTTATATCTTTTAAATCCGTAACATTTCACACAATTAATCCTTCAGCCTTCTTCAGGTGAGAGAGTTTTTCTATCTATAGTTAGAACCAAATGTTTTTTTTTCTGTCATTACAAAAAAAAAATATTCCACATAATAAATATACAAATTATCAAGCCTCGTCTAAAGGATTCTGAAAAGTGAAAGAAGATAGTATGAAGTAACTTTTTTTCAATTTTTTAATCATATTTTTTTAGGCATATAATTTTGAGGTAATGATAATGGTTTTTCATAAATGATTTTCAATCATCAACACATTGTTTACAGAGCAAAAGCCACACAATTCAACCTAGCGCCAGAGGGTATAAGCAAATTTATAACTTTCCTTAGGGTATCAAAACGAATTTAAATTTACCAAAATTGCCAGGATTAGAACATACATACTACAGTTACAAAATCCAAGCATTTATTCATGTAGGTTTGTCGATTTATATGCTTGGAT
Organism: Xipholeptos notoides; assembly: GCA_036873565.1. Classification (NCBI taxonomy): domain Eukaryota; kingdom Metazoa; phylum Mollusca; class Cephalopoda; family Idiosepiidae; genus Xipholeptos; species Xipholeptos notoides. The sequence continues at coordinate 10,466 of JAYKTE010157367.1, read as the reverse complement.
TATTTCATTTTCAAAACTTTAATATACTTTGTGTTGAATTTCTAAATAACACTAAAATAATAATTATTATTTCAATTATTCAGATTTTTATTACCTAAAATGTTAGCTACACAATGCATTAGCAAACAGACCAATCATTTTTCTAGTTTACAGAAAGAAAACTATTTATACAAAGAGGATTGGCTAAAAATATGTGCATGTGTGAACACACAGGTAAAAATATATATATATATGTATATTTTGGCAGTAAGTCATTTTTTCAACAAGTTTCTTGATAGACACATAAAAACCTATTAACATTTTAAATCCCCTGATGATGGACCTAGACCGGTCCGAAAGCACTCCGGATATCTACCGACACATGGAATATATAAAAAATTCCCAACAGATACTAAAAGAAATATATATATATATATATATATATATATATATACTCGTATATAATATACATATGTATATTTTACTTTCAGCTGCCTAGGGGAAGATAAGGCACATCAACTTGGGGAGTAACTCGTCTAAGTCTAAGGATAATGCTGATTAAAAAAAACTTGGGTTGTTGCTCGATCTAGTATATATCATATACACTTACATACATACATAAATAAATAAATAAACACATATACACAAAGATATGCATTCATAAATATGTCTTGGCTATCAACTCTTTAAACGATCATGATTCTCACTTTATACATTGTTGTGTGTCCGTGTTTCTTTATATGTATTCACATTGTACAGAAATCACTGAATATCTAGAAATGTGAATTTGTGTTTGAATGGACTTTATAAGTAACTTTATATCTAACCACATCTTAAACCCAATTTTGATTAAGTTTTCTTTTTGTTACATCGCGAATTTATCCAAAAACGTCACTATTGTATTTTTAATCTCTTCAGATAGTTTTTGAAAAATCTCTAAAAGTAAAATTACCATTGATATTCTTTTATTCTATTTATCAACAGGGTTTTTCTAGAAGCAAAACCAAGAGGATGCAAGATCATTTCACATCAAAATTGACAAAAGAAATTCCATTTCCATTGTCATATTAACTATATTTTAGCTTTATTTCATTTCATTTTAAAGAAACAAGTTTAAAAAACCTGAAAACATCAAGTCAATTAAAATTCATTAATTAGAATCAAATTTAAGCACTATTTTATGAAATATTTTTTGTGTGTCAAAAATTATTAATACTTTGATATCTAATACTTTCTGAATAATCTGAAGCTCTGGGGTGCAAAGCCAATAATTTATAAATGAACTTTTGTTAATACTAATAAAATTTCATGAGGACTTATTCAACATTGTGAGACTCAAAATATATCTATCTCTTAAACAAATTAGGGAACAAAGAACAGTATAACAATAAGTTTAAGATTAATGTGAATCAATAAAATTTTGATATTATTGGAAAAAGCTTGCAATAAACCATTACAAGTAATACAAAAATTATTTTACCATTATGGTATTTCTAGGTGTTCTATAAATTTACATTACAACTGATGCCAACACACTATCAACACTTTTGTAGATAAACAGACTATGAATGATAACTGTTGAAGTACCACATAACATAATAACTGACCTAATCTCTCCAAATAAACTCTATATCTGTTTGTTTACATGAGTGTAGACATGAAGTCATTGGCCTTTGTTGATTGTTAGTTTTTCACCTGTGTGATCATCAGATTAAATTTGAAACTAACAGTCACCAAATGCTGTTGACTTCATATCTATGCTAATTACTATCACTGATACTGAGCACTTTAAAAATAAGTATAGGAAACAATTCTAATGTTATCTATATATATATATAATATCAAAATATATTAAACAAGTGATGAATGATGAAACAAAGAAAATTAGCCAAAAGCAGAACTTGAAAAAATCCATTTGTTATTCATCACAGATGTAAGAACAAAAACAATCAATTCTATTGATATTCTAATAAATAGTCTAGTTTCCTATTTCTTTTTCTGAAATATAAAAACACTTTTCTATTGAGGGTATCATAGAGAGAAATATCCAAATATTGTGGGTCTTTTGTAATTGATTTCTTTTTTCTTCTTTTTTCAAATTTGAGCTGAGCTTATTGGGAGAGTCATTACTCAATTCTAGAGTTAGTTTTTGTTGTTACAGAAGAAAAGTCTAAGTGGGCACCATTTGGTGAAGTGCTCATGACTCAGTGGCTTAGTGCTCAGACTTTGCAATCATACTATACAAGTTCAAATCCTACCTGCTCTGAATCGATCACTTTTGGATGAATACTCACAGAAAAAGTATAAATCATATCTCTTCCAGCATTGGATTAGAACATGTAACTGGATGGTTTGATAACAATTTGTTTACAAAAGAAAATATTTACCAAAGAAAGTTTTTCTTGGCATTAAATGGTAATGAAATGTTTATAAACCATAAACATAAAAAGCCAGAAGTAAACAAATGTAATTTCTAGCATAAATATGAATTCTTATGCTGATGGCTTTTTTGTGGAGGTGGGTTGTTTTCCTTTTCTTCTCTTTTCTTTGTTGATAAACTAATCCCATTTTACTGTTATAGGAGTTGCTGCAAGAAACATTTCTTTCTCTTTTGTTGATGCTGAACCAAGATCAAATCAGGCATAAGCTTGTCAGTTCTGTCATGGTTTCATTCAGAACAGAAAATTGCTTGGTATTTTTTTTTCTTTTTGGTCTTGTTTATGTTTAACATTCTGTCAACAAGATGGATTTTTCATGGCCAAAACTGTTTTTTTTTTTATTGTGTTGTCGACATAGGATTTGTAAACAAATAGATCAGACTCTATGAAAATTAACATTTCTGAAAAAAAGCAAAAACACCAGACCCAAAATCATGTAACCTGGCAAAATGCCTACCAAAAAGTGTTTTATATTAGGATTGATCATTTTAGATAAACATCTTTCTTTCATCAACTCATTGTTTCAATAACATAAGTTGTATTATTCAATGCATTATCGGAAGAAATATGGGTATTAATACATTTACCAAGTGTATTAGACTAAATGTGAACATAATGGAATGACTGGGATTTGAACTTGTGTGTTACAATTCCAAAGTCTAAGTGCCAATGCAGTGTCTCAAGTGGACTTCCATTTCATATTAGGAGGTTTCCTTTTCTTAACCTCTAATCTTTAAGTTCTACAAGAATATAAAAATGCATTCATATCTTTCCTGAAATGAATTTAATCGGACTGGGATTTAAACTTTCTGTTGTGGCTGAAACCACCCTCCAAATGGACTCAACCAGCGTCTATATAAACTGGGACTCTAACGATCACAGGCAGAGGGCTCAGTTCTGGGAGTTACATTACTCGCTCAGCTGGACAGTCAAACACTTCATCACTTCTTATTTATGTACCCTTTGTAACTTATTGTTGTTTCTAATACATGCTTAACCTACATTGTGTTCTATCTCTATTGTAGCTATCCAAGCCATAACACTTACATATTACAATTCCCAAGTTTACATACCTAACCACTCAATTACTGGAGTTCTCCCAACCTACTCAAAATTGGGAAATTTACCTAAGCCACGAGATTAGACAGTACACCATCGAATAAAACCTGAAAAAAGGCAAAGAGCTGAAACATAATGAATATAACAATGAAGTCAAAAGTAAAAGTCAAAATAATTGGAATAGTGAAGATAAAAGCTCATGTCATAATTGCTGACAATCAATATGAAGAACATATTTACACTTAAAGTACAAACAAATAATCATGTTCTTCAACTATCCAATTACGAGGGTCATTCCAGAAGTAATGCCTCCTACTTTTTATTCCATCCAAATGAGCCAGAAGGGACTACAAATTGCATTATTATTAGTGATGGGATGATTACTTGGAATCGGAATCGTTAATCGTGTATTTTTGCAGGAATCGGAATCATATCGTTAAATAAATACCTTAGATTTACGATTTTTTCATTACGGTTCTCTTGAATTTTCAAGTTAATCGAAATTGTTAATCAACATTAATCAATCGGAATTTGTATCAGAATCAGACAAAATTTAGGAATCATCCCAAGACTAATTATTATAATGACAGAACTTATGCATTCATGACCTGAAAGTTTTATCCCTCTGTTGTAGATATTGACGGTATGAGACTCTAAGAAAGCAACCCCCTCATGAAAATACGTCAAAAGCAAAGATGCATCATTGAATTCCCCCATGCAAAAAATATTGAAATAATCAACATCCATCGGCACTCTTTGAACGTTTACAAAGCCAATGCATTTGATCTCAGTACAGTTACAAGATGAGTTCAGTTTCAGATGGACAACAGAGATATGAGTGACAAAGCATGTGAGAGACGCGAAAATGAATTGCTTTATTCATCGCTGGCAAAAATGCATTGACAATGGCAGTGACTATGTAGAAAAATAAATTCTGGTGGAAAGAAGGTTGCTCATTTTAATGGTACTACTTCAGTTGTTGGAGCTCTTTAACTTTTAAAAAAGAACTTTAAAAAATAGGTGTCATTACTTTTGGAACAACCCTAATATTTTACAAGATATCAAAATTTAAAGTCAAATAATGGTAAAACAATTTTTTCAGAACATATTTATAGAAGATTAATAAAAGGAATTCAAACCAAGAAAAGACAATTTCTACCTTTCCCAAGGTTTTATGATTTCGTTGAATTTATGTTTTTCTGTTTGTTGGTGTTTTACAGCATATCAACCTTTTTAGACCATTTAATGCCGAGGACAATTATTTTTGGTAAACATTATTTTTGTCGACACTTAGATTTTTTTTAATATCATTTTTGCACTATCTAACCCATAGGTGGAAGGAATGTTGGGATTCATACCTTCCGAAGGGTATTAGTCAAAATATGAATGCAAATAGAACGACTTTGATTTGAACTCAGGTACTATGATTCTGAAGTTCGACTGCCTATCCACTGGCCCAAGTCAGCTTCCCCTCATTGGATTTAGATTGGTTTGGTTTTATAAGTTGGTTGGATCAGAATTAGTTTGATTTTATGGTTTAGTTGGATTTGGGTTGGTTTGAATTATTATAGTTTCAACTTATTGGTTTGGATTGGTTTAAGTTAAATTGAATTTTTTCACTATATATTAATCTTATCAATCATATCATGCTAAGAGGAGTAATTTTAGACAAACATCTTTCTTTCATAGATAGATTATGATTGAACAGTAATTATTTAATCTATAGCTGAAAAAAATATAGACCTTTCTCAATGGTATTGTTGAACGTAGTCATACACAAGTGACTGGCATTGAAACTTAATTATAACAATTCCTAAGTCCAAACACTGAACCATGGTGCTAATCAGACCTCCTCAATTCATTTCAGCAACCTTTTCATAGTTAACGTGTCAAATGCTTCCTATTCTTACTTGAGATGTTTCTTACAAACTTGTACCACCTTCAAGCATTCAAAGTATGACAATGTGGACATCATAAACCACCATGAAACATTCATTGAATATTTAGATATATGTACAAGTCTTACATAAAAGGATTTCATTTAATTGAACTTTACTAAAATGACACATTCAAATTTGCCTTCATTGAAGGTAACATAGAGACACATTCTGCTGCATCCATATCATTTACAAGCAGCCTTACCCAGAGTTATTTGCTGCTTCCACATGATTAAGTTATTGCAGTTCAAAAGAACTGATATCAAACCAGAGAAGGCATTAGTATTTACTATATACATTTGGCACCTCTCTGCAAAATGTATTAAATTTATCTTTCCTACTTTTTAAGGCTTTTCTGATTTTCTATTGTTATATATTAAAAGAATCTTACAGAAATTTTTTTTTTCAAATAGAATTTAAAAAATTACAGCAAAATAACATTGTTTTTTGGAATCCTTAATCACTGTTACCTTCACAACATATCGTCTGATAATCCCTTCAACCTTCTTCAGGAACCTTCTTTTCGTAATCATAGTACTTTAAACATAACCCTTTATTCAATCCATGGGGGCAGACTGTTCTCGGTCTGTTAGCCATAAGCAGATAGAGATGTTAAGCCTTGCAACATGGATAGGGATGAGAACAACAATTTGAGAAATACATGTAAAAATTATCAAGCTTTACCACGAAGATTGTAAAAGTAACAATAATAATGTTGACAACACTGAAAAAAAAGATGTACAAATTATCAACCCTCATCCTAAGGATGGTAAAGGCAACCATAATAAAAATGAGGATAACAGTCTGAAAAATACAGGATTATCAAAGAAATCTTTCATAGACAAATATCAACATGAACCATTAGAACACATTTACCATCAACCTTTGTGAGTGAGTGCCATAATCATTTTTGTTATCAGAATTGATCAACAAATAATCTTTGCTATTATCTATTTGCCTGGTTTCATATTGCATATCGACTTTTCTCTGTAATTACACATTTCTACATTCTTCGTAGAAAAATATTTTTAAATCTAATTTTGCGAAGAAAAACTTTTGTAAAAAATTATAGTTTTTTTCAAGCATATAACTTAATGCTTCTATGCCTTAAAATAGTAATGTATTGAACAGTCCAGCCTAAAACTAATATAACCATTTTTACATCAAACTGATGATATGGATGATGTTTAGCATTATACCCAGGATGCCTTTTTGAAGGACTTTTATGCTTTGAGGTACAGTCAGTCATACCCTCTAATAAGACAGAGCCAAAATGGTAGGCGCACATAATTATAGGTATTTATTCTATCTAGCACCTATTTCGTGTGTAGGACATAATCAGCTTGTATATGGAAACTCAAGACAAAATTACTTGTGTCAAGAATCACTGAAAGCAATATCAGGTTACGACACATAGCAATTCATTAATACCTCAAAAGTAAATATAATCATTTGCAATATCTGTAATTATTCACCTCTCGACACTAAAAGTAGATTTTCCAAGACTTAAGGATTTCATTTAGACAACAATTCTAACAATTGAAACAGAGATAAGTCAATTTATTCTTTTAAAGCTGGAGTATTCATACAGTAAACTAAATAAAATCCCTGTATTGTTATTCATGATGCTTTGGAGCCTTTCTTGTTGAATTCTAACAAAATTTATTTATTGGTATATTTGTGTGTGTGTGTGTGTGTGTTTTACAGCATGTCAACAATTTTTAGAGCAATTGTTTTTAGTAAACATTTTTTGTTGACACTTATTTTTTGAATGACACAATATGTACTATTTAACCCAGAGCTAGAGGGATAGTCGGGATTCATACCTTTCCCAAGGGTATGAGTCAAACTATGAATGCAAACAGAATGACTGGGATTCAAACTCACGTACTATGAATCCGAAGTCCGACTGCCTATCCACTGGCCCAAATCAACTTCTTCTATTGGTATGTTTGATACCCAGAAAGTGTCGGTATTTCTACTAGTTGATACAAAAAAGTAAAATGTTCCAATCCACTTAAATAAGTCAAATTCATTTGACCTTGTTTTAATTTTTTTATAGTTTTTTATTTAGTTTTTTATTGTCCTTTTCTTTGTTCCCCATTTATTTATTTTTTTAATTGAATTTCTTGAACAAATTTGTTAATTGACAAAATCCATTATTGGGCAGCAGAAGCAGCTGACTAAGAATTGGCTTTCTAGCTGCATCGTTACAGATTTGTAAAGTGTGTTTATGAGGGGAGAGACAGGTAAAGGGAGTAAGGAAGGGAGGAGGGAATAATTCCTTCCTCCCACCCTGATCAGATTTATATATTTCTCTGGGTAAACTATGCTTTTTGTTATTGTTTGTTTTTGTTTTAAAAATAAAATATTTTCAAATGAGCTTTTTTTTCTTCATCTTCTTCTTCTTCTTGAAATTGTCATCATAATTAGTTCTTATTCAAAATCCTTAAAAGCAATATCTGTGTTCTGCGACAATATTTAAGTTAAACAAAAGTGACAGAAAAACGTTTGTTCAAAATATAAAAATGAAGGAAAGGGGAAATTTTTTTTAATCAATTTATTAATTAATCCACTTAATAATTTTAATTCTTTGGGTCTGAAAGCAAGTGACATAAGAAAATTGAATTAGATATACACAGACACACATGTATGTATGTATGTATATATATATATATATCTGATCAAAACACAATAAAAACTAGAATGTAACTATCTATAGATAGATAGATAGATAGATAGATGATATATATAGGCATTCAATCAAACATATTTTCTCATAGATTCACAGGTAAAAAAGATATCCATTCCCCAGACAATAAAGCAAAGAAAAAACCCCAGACAAATACACTTTTATTAGAAAGCTAGAAACTTAAATAAACATTGATACAAATTCATTTATTCTACTTTCTCCGACCTCATTTGTTTCCTCTTCTCTCTTCTTATTTAATAGATACAAGAGTTAAAAGAAATGCAATGGAATTGAAATATTACTTTCAAGCCAAAAAGCCTCCAACAAACCCATAATACAACATCAAAATATCTATTTTATCGGGTTTTAAAAGATTTGAACCCTTGAAACCAAATGCTAAAAAGATTTTTAGAAGCCAGATTCATCTTTTATTGAAATTGAACTAGAACCCCTTTGAAATGAGCATCCAAAATTGTAATATTCCTAATCAAGGATTTTACATAGATGGTACCTAAAGGTGTTGACCTTGTGTCTGACTGAGGTAAGCAGACACAGTGAGTCTTGTCAATACTGACTGTTTCCAACATTTGACCTTTACCAATGATTGTGATGACATGTGAAGTCTATAAAGCTGTTTAGTATGCTAGGGTGACTTACTGTAATGAGTTTGTGGGAGGGTGATATTATCAACACCAAAGGTGGAAGAGGAGAGAGAAGAAATTAGACAAGGTTTGAGTGAGTCAAGACACCCAAAACACTTGCAAAATGGTTATTTATATCACAATAATTTTCTGAGTTTACTTATTATAATCATTATACAGATTATGTTGTCTCAGGTATTAAACAAGAACTAAAATCTTTTCATACAACAAAATATTTTTTTTAATTAAACCTAACACTTTTATTTTTTCAGTGATGTTATGGCCTATTGTAAATGAAGAGATACAAAAAAAAGTAGTTTTACTATTTAATTAATAGCAAGGAAAAGTGTATAATTTTAATATTAGGCTGAATGGATGATGAGTTAAAAGCTCAAACTTTTTGATTTGAATAAATGAGTTTAAATCTTATGGTCAATTTCATTTGCCTCAATAAATCAAGAGACAAACTCATCTTGGTAAAGGACAGCAACACTGATTCAAGAACAAAATCTTAGTACAGGCATATCATGTGTTTAGTAGTGGATCACCCTAAAAAATAACCTGCAGACTTATGATAAAAATAATGGGCAACCTGTGAGATGGCATGAACGTTTGATCTTGGAATCAGTCGCAGTTCTGTGCTCAAGTACGTAAACAGTTACTCCAAAAGTAAAAATAACAGAACTTATATGGATTTGAACTATAATATTTAGTTTGAGATTAATGTCTATACATTAATAAGAATGACAACTTTGGCCTTTTAAAACTTTTATTCATTGTAAGCATTTTGTCTACAAACAACCTTAGAGTCTATTAGTTTGTGTTAGCTGATCAGTTTTAATCTGAAAGATTAAAATGAGAGGGAGTATTTTTGCAGTGAATATCAAAATGAAAGCAGTCCAGATTGCCAAAAGAAATGGAGAAAAACAAACGGGAATTTCAATGTAAACGAGAGATATTAATAGACAATAAATTTCGGAAAAATCCTTTTACAATCAACAAAGTTTTATTAAGAACGTTTTTGTCACATATTTCAATGACATCATTGATGTGCATTGTTAGCTCGTAACAATAAGTTTCATTTTCCTTCAAGTGTAATGAGACCATTTTTATAATTCCTGAAGGAATTAGATACTTTTTTCCATACTAATATCTTCAACAGCTATCAAATTACTGAACTCAAAGTGACAAGCAATTTCCGATGATACAGGAAAATTGTATCAGTCTACATTTGATGAGGACTTCCATTTCACTAAAGAAAGCGTCTTGCACGATCGAAAAATGACTAAATCATTGCCTCTTACGAGAATCATTTGTTTTGAACAAGGAGTTCATCATCAAAATCCTATCATTCAAGTTTTCAGCATTAATTTAATTTATATCCTATTATTTTGACTAATATATCGCAAAAGATATACATAAACAAAACCTTATGTGTGTGTGTGTGTGTGTGTGTGAGATGAAAAAAAGGACTGACTTCACCAGAAATCAGTAAACAATTAATTTAAACCAACAATACATGTGTAGGTGTATATTTGATTTAAATGCTGTTCTCTATGCGGGTTTCACCATCTGGATCATTTTTTATATGTATATTTTGGCAGCAAATCATTTTTTAAACACATTTCATTAAACATTAACGACGGGATACACAAAAACATTTGGAATATATAAAGGACTTTTCGAAAGATATTAAAGGAAATATACGAAAAATTGAAAG
>JAYKTE010157256.1:0-12932 GCA_036873565.1 Xipholeptos notoides | reverse complement strand
CTATCTATCTATCTATCTATCTATCTATCTATCTATCTATCTGTCTGTCTGTCTGTCTGTCTGTCTGTCTATCTATCCATCTATCTGTCTGTCTGTCTGTCTGTCTATCTATACATCTATCAATCTATCCGTCTATCTATCTATATCTATCTATATGTCTGTCTGTATCTATCCTATAAATCTATCTATCTATATCCCCTTATCTATCTAATTCGCCATCTCCTTCTATCTTTTTTTTAATCCACATCAACTCACTTTTACACTGATACAGATTCATTCATTCATTCATTTGATTTTTTACTTTCTTTTAATTCCTTCCTTCCTTCATTCATTCATTCATTCACACTTAAACCCGTTTCTTCTTCTTTCTTCTTCCCAACTCACGGCGGTCATATTCTCTCTCGAGTGTCGTAACTCGTAAAAGAAAGAAACCACACAATCAGCAATATAGTCATATCTGCTTCTTACCTCGTCTCATGTAGATAGACCTTCTCTTTCTTCTAGCTTGCTCTCCCTCTCTAACACACACACACACACACACACACACACACACATTTCTATCATAAACGTACCTTACACACTGTTTAACACACGTACGCACACACACACACACACATTAACGTACCTTTACACACTGTAACAGTAACAAACATACAAACACACACCTCTATCATAAACGTACCTTACACATACAAACACACACCTCTATTATAAACGTACCTTACACACATACACACCCACTTCTATCATAAACGTACCTTTGCACACTGTAACACACATACACACACACCTCTATCATAAACGTACCTTACACACTGTAACAGTAACACACACACACACACACACACACCTCTATCATAAACGTACCTTACACACTGTAACAGTAACACACACACACACACACCTCTCATAAACGTACCTTAACTGTAACCCCCTCTCTTCCCCTCCTTATTTCTCTCCTTCTTCTCAAATCCCTCGTGTTACCTATCCCTAGCTATTTTTAAAGGAGATACTGGTTAATAACCCCCAAATATTTTCCTGTAGTAACACAACACACCAGTTTCTATTTCACAGTCGAAACTCAGAGATTTCTCTTTACTCCTAATTCCTGATTGCTGCTCGTGCGCTCTCTCTCTCTCTCTCTCTCCGTGTGCTCCAACCAACTCTCTCTCTCTCTCTCTCTCTCTCTCTCTTTCTCACTCTCTCTCTTCACTCACTTTCAGGTTTTAAAACGCAAGATAAATCTCCTGTTTTTTTTTTTAAAACAATCTGAATTCACAAGAACAAGAACAGAAACAGCGGAATTACTATTTTTTTCTCCACATTAAAAAAAAAAACGGCCAAAAACATTTTTGTATAAGAAACTAAAGAAACATTTCTTTTTTTTGCGTTTTGAATACATTTTATATAAACGTGCACGCACGCACGCACGCTCCCGCGGGTGGGTGTGTTTTTTGTGAGTAGTCTCTATCTCTCTCTCTCTCTCTATCTCTATCTCTCTCTCTCTCTTCCTCTCTCTCTTTCTCTTCCTCTCTCTTTCTCTGTATGTCTTTGAGAAAAGTTAGAGCTAAAACTCTTAAGTAAGTAGTAGGAGGACTGTAACTGTACTACTATATACTGTACTTCTTGCTAATAATCAAATTCCTGAAAAAAAAAAAAGACTCGTTCAAGAAATGTAAAAAAGAGAAAGAACTAACTAACTAAAACTGGTGTTTTGTTGACTGTTGTTCGCAGTTTTGCGTGCCATCTTCTTTCTTTCCTTCCTTCTTTTCTTTTCTTTCTTCCTTCCTTTCTTTCTTTTTACCCCCCCTCCACCCTTCGTCTTCTTCCAGACCACCACCACCACGTGCCACCACACCCTCCTCGGTAACTCATTCCTCCTTTCTCCCACTTACCTTCTTCTTCGAAACAACGCACGCACACGCACACGCACACGCACACACACACACACACACAAGTACGTACGCGCACTTGTGCGTTTTACTCGCTTTCGTCCGGCGAAATCTTTGGAGACTAAGTGCTTTGCTTAAGTCTTTCTTACTTCGAACAGTTCCACCCAGCACCACCACCACCAGCACAAGCACAAGCACAAGCACAAGCACTCACTCCACACCACCACCACCACCACCAAACACAGCCCAGAGAGAGCACCTTATATACCCCTACGTTTAGATGCCCCCTATTGGCTAATAATACAGTCTAGCCTTCTACTCTCATATGTATATTTTCAAAGTAGATTAAAAAAAAACACGCACAGTTAGTTTACATTCTTCATCATTTTTTCCTTCACTCTATGTACCTAAATTTACATAAGCCAGATGTATAAGCTAATTTTCCTGGCCAAGTACTAACGTAACGCGTGCTCTAATATTTCCTTCTTATTCTTCTTATATTTCTTTCTTTCTCTTCTCTTCTCTTTTCTGTGAGAACACACGATAAAGTAAGTAAGTGAGTGAGTGAGTAAGTGAGTGAGTTGTGTTTGAGTTGAAGTGATTCCTAACAATTTTTCTGGTAGTAGTATGTTCAATTCTTCTTTTTTTCTTATATTTTCAAAATGGCATAGGTCGAAAATTATTTTCTTAGAGTAGTTTTTTCTAGTTTCTTTATACCACGTTTTCTTTAAAAAAAAAAAAAAAAAAGAAAAGAAAGAAGATAAGAAAACAGCATTGTTTTTAATAGGCATATCATCAACACGTTCTATTTTATAGTTTAGCTTCTCTCTGCAACTGGACCTACTCTGTCTATATCACTTACTCTGGTCTCCTTCTCTCTCCTTCTTTAACTCTCTCCTTCTTTAACTCTCTCTTCCTCTTACTCTCCCTAACGTTACTCTCCCACTCAGATCGTGCATCTTCCTCCTACTCTTCACCCCTCCGTCTGTACAAGACCAAGTCGCCACTCTCTCACCGAGATTACGTTTATCCCCGCCGCCAGCGCTGAGTGGTGGTGCACGCACTGTGGCAACCAGCAGCCACTCGAGCCGCTCGCTCTCCTGCTTTTATCTTTTCTCTCTTTTTTCCTCCCTTTCTTTCTCTTCTTTAATTTTATCATCCTCTCTTCCTCTCCAACAAACTTTCACTCTCTTAAACTATTATTATTATTATTATTATTTATTATTTCTGTTATTAACTACCATACCATATCACCTCTCAATTATATTATCTTATCATTATTATTATTATTATTATTATTATTATTATTACTTTAAAAAAAATAACTTTCTTCTTCTTATTCTTTATTCTTACTTTTGCCGGGCATCGTTCAAGCCACGCACGCACACATACAAGGAGTTTTTTTTTTTCTTCTCACTTACCACGGACGTTGGAATTCTTTTTTCTTTTACAAGAAAATTTACACATTATTTGCACTGGATTTTTGGATACCTACAGGATTTCGTAATAGAAAAAAGAAAAAAGAAAAAAAAAGTTAAAATAAACAACAAAAACATCAAAGCAATCAAAACAACAACAACAACAACAACCACAAAAAAATATTAATTTTGAGTTGTTGAATGAATTTCTTTTTTTTCTTTCTTTTCAAGAAATATAATAAATAAATTAATAAATAAACAAATAATAATAATAATAATAATGATGTTGCTAATGTCTCTCTAGTCTCTCCACTGGAGGTGAAAAAGACATTTTTTAGATTTTACTAATATCACCATCATTATTATTATTATTACACGGTGAAACAAACGTTTCATTTTATGAAAATGAACCCTAGAAAAATTACCGAGGTAAAAAAAAATACACGCAAGAAGCAGAGAGAGCTACCCTTTAAATACCCCCTACCCAAAAACACCCAAAAGGATTCCTTTCTTAATTGGAAAGAAAAAAAAAATTGAATTCTTAGAATAAAAAAAGAAATAATAATAATAATAATTAAATAAAATATTTAATCAACTAATAAAACAAATTAAATAAATTCCTCCTCCTCTTCCTTCCTTTTAAAAAAAAAGAAAAAAAGGTTAATTTCTTTGAAAGAAAGAAAGAAAGAAAGAAAAGATTCACTTCTACTCTCATCCTTCTTTCTTCGGCTTTGCTTGGCCGTCGTCGTCGTCTTCGAGAAGGAGTTTAAAAACGAAAGAAAGCAAACATGAAAGAAAGAGCGACGTGTTTTCCGAGAAGGTGTCTCCCTTATAATAATAATAATAATTATAACACCTAAAACCTTCTTTATTTATTATAAATTTAATATTTGAGATCTCATACCAATATCACCAGGCGAGGCGCCCGTTCGCGCACCCGGCAACCAATGGTTTTCACTGGAGTCAGAGTGACAACAAGTCTCCTCTGAGTTCCAGATTATTAATTATTATTATTATTATTTGTCGTTTTTTTAAAAAAAAAGAGGAATAAAAAAAAAACGCCAATATTTTTGGTTGGCATTAAAGAAACGCATCATTAAAAGAAAAAGGATAATTCTTTCTTTTACACTGGAATGGTGGAGTCACTGGAGTAATTTAATATTTCTACATTTTTTTTTAGGGCCATGTCGACGGTATTATTCACTTAAATGAGGTGTAAATAATATATATCTGTGAGTTGTAGATATATATATCCTTTTTTTTTTTTCTTTTACTTGCCAAAAAGAAAAAAAAAAGTGTTACACCTTTTTTTTTAATTCCTTAGATTTTGTCCCTCTGTGTGTGAAGCCTGAAGTTTATAGTACTCTTTTTTTTTTTTTGGCCTACCCTTTCTTCTTGAAAGTTTTACTCGTGGTTGTTGTGGGTAACCAAACCCAAACTAAGCCGAAACGAAAATCAAAGAAACCGAACCCAAAACGGGAGGATAAATCGAAGGCAAAGCAAAATAAATTCCTCCTGAAAAATCCTCTAAAGGCCCCCAAGGCCCTGGAGGTTAGGAAATGCAGTTCCAATATGTCGTCTGCTTCTTCCTGTGCTGGGCGGCACTGGCAACTTGGCAAGGTAAGTTCACTTAACTTACATTGTTTAATGTTTAACTCGTCTTACTTAAAGTACTCTTACTGTTATTAGAACACTTTATAGTCTAGATTTCTGTACTTTTGTATTTTACCTATTATACATTTTTCTAAGTAAACTCTTCTTTAAACTTTTGGATAAATTATTCTTCATTTTAACCTGTACCCTTGGGAAAGGTATGAATCCCCACTTTCCTTCCAGCCATGGGTTAAATAGCGCATTTTGTATTATTCAAAAAACTAAGTGTGTATAAAAAAACTAACGTTTACCAAAAATGAGTGTTCTCGGCATTAAATGACCTAAAAGGGTTGAAATGCCGTAAAACACAAATAAACTCAAACTCAGACTCCTTTTAACCTGGGACTTACTTACTTGTACGAAGGGAGATGAAGAACCCGAAAAACCGACACACAAAAAAGTTCTGGAATAATAACTTTGTTTTTGTTACATACCAAATTTTATCAAAATCCTATCTTTTATTTCAAAATAAAAATTAAGATATTCTTTCATATTTATTTATTTTTTTCCAAAGAAAGTTCAAAGGATTTAATTTAATTTAAATACAATAATTCAACAACTCTAACTCGACCCCCCCCCCCCAAAAAAATTAAAAAATGGTCACTAGTTTCTACTTTAAAAACCAAAGAATTTGCGAAAAATCAAACCAAAAATACGTGAATTAAAATAGTTTGAAAATCAGTAAAATAATTACCGTTAATTAAATTATTTATTCATTATTAACGCCTGAAATAATTTTAATCAATAAAATAAAGACACGTTTTTATTTTATTTCTTCTCTCTCACTCTCAGTAACCTTGAAAGTTTTAACTAAAAAAAAAAAAATCAAATATATTTTTTTTAAGAATTAATTATTTAAAAAAAATTTGATTTAATTCAAAATATTTTGAAAAATTTAATTAAACGAAGAAAAAAAACGCTTTAACAGTTTTATTCGTTTTTTTTTTCAAACATAAAAAACAATTTCTATATTTCTTAAAATATTATTTTGAACTTATTTTATTCAAAGAAACATAATAAAAAAACCCATTTAAAAATCTTAAACTTGTGTCTGCTTTTTGAGACTTAAATAAATAAATAAAATTATTTTTGTCAATATTTTTAATAATTAACTGAGGCAGATTTCATTAGAAATAATTTTAATTATTCTTTTTAATATTTTTAATTCGTTTTTTTCTCTTTTTGTAACAAGAAACTTCGTTGCTGGGTCGATATAATTCCCTACAAATATAATTATTATTAATAATAATAATAATTAATATAATTCCCAAGAAAACAAAGAATTGAATAAAAAAGAAAAATTAAAATTCTTCTTAATGAAATATATCTGAATAATTAATACTAATGATTTATTTTAAGTGTTATTTTTACTAAAACTATTGAAATTTTGCATAAATAATTTTCAAATTTGAACTTTAACATCTCCATTTTTTTTAAGTTTTAATTTTTAAAAAATCGATTTTAATGAAATATTGCATAAAGTATTTGTTTTAATATTTAAAAAACAAATCTATATCTCAGCAACAAGTTAAAAGGTTTTGATTATCAAGTTTTAAGGAAGGAGCCAGATTTAATTTCCATTGATAGAAAATAAAATAAACCCAAGTTACAAAGTTCTTTCTTTATTGTTGCTGACCAAAAACTATTTTCGAAAAAACTTTTCTTGATTTTTTTTTTGTATTGCCTCTGACAAAGGTTCGTATAAGAAATTAAATAAAATATTCTTTTTTTAAAGATAGGTGAGTAAACTTTTACATTAAAAATAGGTTAGTAAACTTTAAAAAGTTGAATATTTTTTTCCAAAGTTTTCTTCTTTCACCACGTTGTCACCATTTTGGTTAGAAACTTTGAATTAAGACTTGTTTTTTTTATATATATTTGCTGATGTTTTATTTTTTAAAAGTTTTTACCAATATTTTATTAAAAGAAAAAGACACAAAGAATCCACAAAATTCCTCTTTTAAACCCTTATCTAAAACAATTATGCAAATTTGAATTAAAAAAAACAACATTTTTTCTTTAATATTGAACAAAATATTGCATCTTTTTTTATCTTCGTTTCCAAATTGTTAAGGTTATAAACTACTCAAGATTTATTTTCATAGTAATATTTGTTTAAATCTCACTACACAGGTACAGCTATTTAATGAATTAAAATCAAAATAAGGATATTTGTAAAAATGTTATTTGAAGTAAGGTACAGTGTACACCTTTTTTTATTTCTCTCTTTAAAAATAAGTCGATAATCGATATATTTTATTGATTGACTGTTTTATTTTCCATTCAATAAAGAAAGCCGTTAAAAATCATACAAACGCTTTTGCTGGATATATTTCGAATTTGGAAAAGAAATTATTTAATATTTTTTATCGTTGAACAACAAAATAAAATGAATAATATTTTCTTTTCCCCTGGGGAAAAATATAATTTTATTGTGGCCAATTTTAACGTTTGCACTTAAAAAAAAACTATTTTCAATTGTTTATTTTTAAATTTCATCTCGCATTTCGACCAGAGTCTTTCTTCTGTTTCTCTGGGTTTGTTTGCTTAAAGGGGGTTTTTCTTTTAATTTTTTTTTAAAGTCTTAATATTTGATTTCTTATTTAATAATTAAAATATAATCTAAACATGTAAAGAAAAGGTAAACAAAAAATGCATCATCACTCTAAAAAAAGTTTCTTCTCTGCTAGTAGTTGTAGTTAAGTTGTACTACTATTAAACGGCTGTCATTTTACCAGGCATTTTTAACATTTAACCCTTTAAACCCTGACGGGCCGATATATCGGCCCTGACGACTTAGTGCTAAAAACGACATGGACGATATTTCGGCCCCCTGCTGGTCCTCTTATAGAACGGCTTTGGTTGGTTAGCTAGTTAGTAATAAATCAAGGTCCAAAAGGGTTAAACCAACAACCAAGCGTGGCCGTGGACCTTGATTTAGTAACATTACTAACTAGCCAACCAAAGGCGCTCTAGACCATCATGGAGGGCCGAAATATCGGCCGTGTCGTAAATGTATTAAAAGCACATAATTTTAGTTGATTTAGTATTATTTTAGTTATCTGGGTAGAGGTTTTAATAAACGAACGAAAGGAAGGAATGAATTGTAGTGACTGCTTGTTTTTCTTTGGTTGTAACTGGATTTAAAGAAATCTGTCTCTTACACACGAACACAAAACTAATCATTTTTGTTGAAGGGAGTAGAAGTGAGAGTGCACTCACTGAAACTGAAGATTCCAAGTTTGAAGCTAACCGCAAAAACCGCTTTCTTTCCTTCTTTCTTTCCTTTTGCTATTTCGAAAAATGGCTGCTTTTCATTTTGGCTAAAGAACCTCTAAAAGAACTATAACATTATTGTTGAAATGATACATTTTATTATTATTGGATATATTGGAGTGGGGAGGGGATGTTGGTAATTTCTTTAAAAATCTTTTTTTTTAAATTAACCCCCCCCACACACACCTGTATCGACTGACTCCTCGGCAGAGAGAGACAGAGCTAGCTCTCTCTCTCTCTCTCTCTCTCTCTCTTTTGGTCCAGCCTGTTGCCTTTTACGTTATTTTTTTCAAGCGATTTAACTTTATTTTGGCAATCTTTACTCTATTTGTTTATTCACTTTTGACTATTATTATTATTACTACTACTAAAGGGTAAGCAACAACTTCTCAGAGCCCAAATTTATTACTACTTATTTTTCGTGTAGAAAGCTAAATGGTACTATGAAGAATTCCACTTCTAGTCATAGTGGCAATGGGCCAGAAGAAGCAGCAGCAGCATCGGAGATGGAAACAAAGAAATGGTAAAGGCTGGTTACTGGCACCATCAGGCAGCACAGCCCACAGCACCCACACTTACCATTTATTTATTCTTGTACCCGACCTGACCTACATCAAAACTGAACTTCTTGCGGTGTTTGTCCCCTCCTCCGTCTCTCTCTCTCTCTCTCTAGTATATTATATATATATATCTGTTGCTGCAGGAATTTTTCAGAGACGATATATATATATATATATATCGTCCCTGAAAAATTCCTACAGCAACAGATGGACTTTAAAAAACCAAGACAACTTTCACTTTATTCTTATTTGTTACTTTCGAAGATACTCTCAGGAAAAAGTATTAGTACCCTGAAGCCAGACTCCAGATACTAGGTGAGGGTGCACACCATGCACCACACCACACCACACCACACCACACACTGTATCGGTTGGTTTACAGTTCTACAACTAGTTACTAGCGTTGTCGTTACGTTGTTCGTGTTTTTCACGTTAAGTGATATTTTTTGTATAGTTGAATTTTTCATGAATAATTCAATTTAGATATTTTCTAAGAAATATTGCCCGGGCTCCAGCTGGGACTTGCTACTAAGGTAGTTAAGGAGGCCCAGTGAAGAAGCAGTCAGTAGTCAGTCAGCAACGTACACATATGCAAATCTTTTAGTGGTCTACATCATTGTGTTTTGCAAATTTCAGTGGTCTGAATGCTTTTATCCGCCCTTTTGTGTTCATTTTGATTTTTTTTTGTAATTCCAAATTTAGACCCCTTAGCAGCTATTTTTCTGGCTTAAAACCAATTAGAAAGTGTTTCCCGGGTCTAAAGACCCCATATATTTATCTTCAAGTGTTTAGACCAAAAATTGGCAGGGTATTTTGGTGGAAACTGCGAATGTCCAATCTTTGAACTTTGATCCCTTACCAACTAAATGTCTGGCTCAAAACCAATTAAATTGCTTGCCTCAAGTCTGAATACCCTTTGTGTCAAATTTTAAGTCTGTAGACCAAAAATTGTCCGAGGAATTTGGTATAGACTAATTGTACACACACACACACACACACACATTCTTATTTATAAAGTGGATTATTATCATTATTATTATTTGATTACGCAATTTCTAACAGAAACTGGTTATGTTCAATCTTGAGATTTGATTAAACCGGTAGATTTATTCATAAAGAAAGCAGCCCTTACTCCCCAGGAGAACTTTTTGATGTTAGGCTGTAAATTAAAAACATATTTTTGGTAAAAGATCCAAATTATTTCACTATTTAATCAAACCCTTTAGCTGTTTTTACTTAGAAAATTACAATTCAGTTATTTAGATTAAAATAATTCCTTTAAAAATGGTTCCTAAATCAAAAAATTCTCAGTTGTAAGAAATGCTCCCTTCAACCTGCAGAAGGAAAAAAACAGGAGTAAAAAAAAATTGCTTATTTATTGTAAATCATTATTGCCTATTATTCATTGAGATTGTGAAGTGCATACACACGCTGTGGACGGATGGAGGGTCGGACCAACACCTAGCTCTGTTAGATAAAGTCAATCTTACCACACACACACACACACACACACACACACACACACACACACACACACAACCTCTTTAAATGCACACTCACAAGTGTAAATAATAAATGAATGCTCAATCCTCCTCCTCCTTTTCTACTTGTAAAAGTTACATCATCAAAGAATAAGCAGTAATGCTGAATGCTCTTTCCCCCAATAAAAGTTAAGCCCATGCTTTCTTCTAAACAATAAAGACAACACTTGTGATACTGTTGTGTTGTTGCAATGCAATCTCTACTAGAAATAAATGTGGAAAGAAAAGCTGATCTTAGTCTTTCCTTTTTTATTGTCTTTTCTTCTTCTCACCTTTTCTCATTCTTCTTGGATGCACATTTCCTCCGTTTTGTCACTCATCTCCACTATGAAAAACTGGCTGCTAATCAATTGTAATTTCATTAGTTTTCATGCACTTGACATTGCTTCAACACTTATTGCATTCACTATAAAGATAATCTATCGTTTAGAAACCATCGCCAGTGTGGTACTAACGGTTGGTGTGCATGGTGCTGGATGGTTGGTTGGTTGGTTGGTGGTGCTTTTAATAAATTTTATTGGATTTTTGTTCATTCAAATTCCAAATTCAAAGACTGGTTTTTAAATCTTGTGTAATAAAGCTAAATGTTGTGGCTAACAGAACAGTACTACTGACTGATTGATTCAATATTGCATTTTAAAATCAAATCTTTATTTTATTTGGTTTCATTTTTCAATTTTGTGAATGCGTGAGTCTGCAGGCGCCAGGCAGGCAGCAGCTGTGGAATGGAAGAGAGAGAGAGAGAGAGAGAATTCCGATACAAATTTTGAACTATTTTTCCAAAGAAGATTCAAGACTGATGGTTTTTTTGTATGCCATTAATTTTGAAATTTTATTTTCTATTTTTTTTCTCCCTTAGAATTTGAAGTTTGTGAGGTCTACACTTAAGTCTTTGAAAATGTTTAACATCCAGTTTTCTAACAGTCGACTTACTTGACTGATTGGCTGGCTGGCGGCACTCAGCGTCTTTTTGTTTTTGTTGTTGTCTTTTTGGTTTGACAAACCTGCTTTTACCCTTATCCCTCCCATAACCCATCAATTATGATCATTACATTCCAGTCTTCATTTCACTGTGGTGGTGCCTACCTTGTGTGCACTTTATTGATTGTGTATGTGCACCTGCAGCACCACCACCACACACATAAGGGAAAGGAGAAGAATAATTACCCCCATCCTCTCTTGAGTGGGTTGTAATTGTAATTATGTTGCTGATGCATTCAAAGTGCTTAGCTGCAGTAACCACAGTTTACATTTCTCCCCCCCCTCTCTCTCTCTCTCCATCTCTCTCTCCCTTTCCTTCCTCTCTCTTTCTCTCACCTGTGTGCACCATTTTTAGTCTCTACCATAAGCTAGGTCTCTCTCAGGTTTGTGTTGTTTGGAGGATCTTTTGAAAATCTTGCTTATTGGATCTTGCATTCTTTTTACCCTTCTTCTCCTTTTCTCTTTCTTTCCACTTTATTACATTTTACTCTTTTGCTTTTCTCTTTGCTTTTTATTCTTTTCAAAAGTCATTGGAAATGTTGTATAAAATGTATCTTAATTATTTAGTTGTTGAACATAATTTCTATCTAAAATAGAAAGAGTTAAGAATTAAAGAAAATCCTCATTAGAGTATTTAGATTAGTGACCTCACTTGAGGCCAGAATCTTATGTTGCAATTTTTTCACAGATAATGTTGAACTATCACAATTGCTTGAATTGGGTTTGATAAATCAGTTAGAAGAAAAAAAAACAAACTATAATCCAAATAAATACTACATTTAATATTTTCATTAACAACTTGGATCAATCATGAAATTAAAAAATTCTGAATGATTTTGCATAAAATATATTTAGCTATCCTGTAAAGAATCTTTAATTGGCCAGAATTGTTCATTAGAGAAAAAATCTCCTTGTCCTGTTTATTTTTTTTAATTTTCTCTGTTCACTGAAAGTTTGTTTGGCTGCAAAAGTTGTTGGTGTTTTTATGTGAAGCTTTTTAAAAGAAATAAATTGAGTGTTTTTCCTCTTCAAAATGGAATTGAAGATATTTTTATTTTGTAATTTTATACTTGTTTTTATTTTTAAAATGCTATCATAATTTTATCATTTAATGCAATGATAATAATAAGAATCATAAATGAAATACTTTGATTAGTTTTCTATCTGAAATTTTTTAATTTGGTTAGAATATTTTGACCTAATACTATGCACACACACACACACACACACACACACACACACACACACACACACAAAGTCTTCTTATAGAGTGGTCAACGGCAAATTTTATAAAAGCACGTGAAATTGGAAAAGCTCTTAGTATTCATTGTGATTGGTTGGAGCAATGTTTACACTTGTATCGAGTCATTTACTGTGTTACACCGAGAGACAGAAGATAACTATAGACATATCTTTGAGAATTAATTGTAAGGTATGATACGACTTTCTTAGAAGGCATTGTATAGTGTGGTTGATGCCCATCACCTCATTGAACTCCTATGATATTTTATAATTTATTTTGGAAAATGTTTTTACCTCTTAAGTTCTCTTATTAAGAATACGTATGATAATGATTATGATATCAAGTCTTTCTTAAGCCAATACAATCTA
>JAYKTE010157145.1:0-12936 GCA_036873565.1 Xipholeptos notoides | reverse complement strand
ATATTAAAGATTCTCGCTTTTCAAAGCATGTCAATCGTTGCTTAGAATTTCTGTCAGTCCCATACACACCTGATATCTGTGATTGCAAAGTGGACATTTTTGGGGAAATGACTTTTCGCTTCCACAAGAGTGTGCACAGTTAGTAAGTGCAGAGTGAAATACCAGAGAATGAAGGTCGGATTACAGAAGAAACAGGTAATACAGAACCAATTAAACATGAAAGTGAAATAAAAGAAAGACCGAACTCGACTTCATCCCCAACAAAGCTAAGCCCAAAAAGAATGCGGACAACACAGTCGGGAAGAGTAGTATAAGATCCTGCAAGATTAAAAGATTTCACAACATATAAGTAAAAGGGCAGAATAATCCATGTTAGGTAAGAGGGTAGTCAACCCAATGAATGCCTAGATCCCTGTGGTATACAGATTATAGTTAATTCTTATCAGATTTTATTTTGTTTTTTGTTTATTTCATCTTTTTTGAGAAAAGGGAAGATGTTGCATGAGGATGTGAACTAGGGCTTTCACTATTTAAGGTTGGGGCCTTGGCGTTGTACTTTGTAAAAATAAACAACGCTACTTTTGAAAAAGTCAACATGTTGTTATGTTGTATTTTATATCTTGGCATCTTAAATAAATATATATTGACACACTGTCTGTGCCACAGCAGCAGCATCCCCTAAAAATCTTTAAATGGACGAATAAAATAAAAAGCACTGCTGTTTTCTTAGGATTCGTAACGTAGTAAAGTAGTTTAGTTTAGTGTCCATAAATTCAGTGTTATAATTTTTCTTAACGTAGTCTCTCTTTAAGAATCTATCCAAAATCAGATAATTATCTAGTGAAGATGAAATTTTCAGTGATTATTAAGTGATCAATAAACTTGATAAAAATTTTATTTTATTTTTCATAATCGATATATAAATATTTTTTTTAAATCTTTTTAAGTAATTTTTAAATAATTTTTTATCTTTTGTATT
The DNA here is from genome assembly GCA_036873565.1 of Xipholeptos notoides. Lineage (NCBI taxonomy): Eukaryota > Metazoa > Mollusca > Cephalopoda > Idiosepiidae > Xipholeptos > Xipholeptos notoides. Next base: position 11,957 of record JAYKTE010157145.1, on the reverse strand, counting down.
TTTAAGTGCGAAATTTGTTAAAATTCTATTAAAGATTATAGAAAAAGTATTATATTCTTTTGCTTTTAATATGATAAGATTCGGGGTTTTTGCTTTCTGGAAAAAAAGTTGTTAAGAATAGTGGATTTTAAACAACTTTACGACTTTAAAAAGTCACAATGCTAAACTAGAAGATTATCCTGAAATGGCTATAAAAATAGCTAGGAAATATCAAAAAGTTGCTAAAGGTTGTGAAAATGTTAGGTTAAAAAAACCAATTCTGTGATTTATCCATTCTTGGTGGTCATGCAATATCTGCGTTCTGAGAGTATGTTATTTTGTTTTAAGTACCACTTATTGTGGGGGAGGCGCAAGTTGAATTTTGTGGGTAGGGGCCATGAAGTGCTTTCTGCATGGATGGCGATGTTGCTAAGCACGGTTTGTTTCGTATATCTGGTCAACGATGATCTACATATGTATGATGGTTTTAAGCTCTCCAATAATCTCTACTCTATATTAAGATGTCCCAGGGGTGCCCAGTAAAAAGAGCAATGGAAAGAAGGGCATTTTCTTTTTTTGATAATTGATGACTTAAAACGATTAAAAAATTTATTTCAAGACCATTTTTGGAGGAGGCAGGGGCTTTAAGGGTTTAAGCCCCTGCTAACATACCACCCTCAATATTTTGGGGGTCTAGTGTGTATGTGTTATGACATTTAACATTATTGTCGTTTTGGCGTTCATTGGAAGAGGGGGTGCTAACATTTTGATCTTGTAGTAAAGGGGGCAGTGGCAAAAAAAGTTTGAAAACCACTGCTTTAGACTGAATATAGAACCACAACCAAAATTTAGAACATGCCAAACACCTCTCACAGTCATACATATCCTTAAAAAATGTAAAGCACTCATCAACCTCAGAAAGAACCTCTTTATCACTAATAATATGAAAAATCTATTTGAATACGATACAGAGAATATCCTTAAATTTCTGAAAGAACTAAAAATATATCAGAAAATCTGAACCAAGAAAAATCTCAATAAAGAACTTAACTGACCTTAACCCATAAAGGCTGATAGGTAAAAAAAAAATTTAGTTCAGCACATTCTAAACTATGGTTTATTATGCAAAATATTATATATATCAAGGCTTAACCAAATTAAGATTGAATTCAGATGAATGTTAAATCATTATCAATGTTTTGTTTTGTTTTTCATACTACTATTCTTAGTTTATTCATATTTTCTTTTCATTTACTTTTCTTTTTCTGCTCAGATTGATTCCTTCCTAACAGATTTATCCAAGTTGACAAAAGAAGATGATCAGCTTAGATGTCTTTCAAAAATTGCCAAAAAGTAAGAAAATTTGTTATCTCCTACATGTGCTGTGGTTAATTAATAACCTGTTTTGTTGTCTGATTCATTATGCAGAAAACGTGATTGAGAGGAAAAAAATAACAAACTTGTTTTTAAAAGTGTAAATATTGTTCTATTTCACACTATTGTTCTTTTACATTCTCATTCACAAAATGAAAGTCTGTCTGTTTGTTTACATTTTAGTGTATGGAGTTATCTTTTGGTAGTTGTTCACTCGCTGTGTTTGTTTATGTTTAATTCTCAAAGAAATAGTCATAATTTCATAGTCATCAACCTGAATAGTAACAGAGGGTAGAGATCTGAAACCCCATGTAGATTTCCAGTCTGCATTTTTTCTCATCTGTTTGATTTTTGTCCCTTCAATAATTTTGCGTCATATATATATTGTCATCACATCAAAGGGAATGATTAAACAAAGTAAGGTCATCTGTCCCAGTTGTTAACCTGACCTATTAAATTTTTTTGGTTCAAAACTGCAAATGCACAAATTGTCGCTTATGTGCTGTCAGTCATTGAATACTAGAAACCAGCAATAACATTTCAACTGCTCTGTTGCGTGATCTTTGTAAATAAATTTGTATATTAGACATCACTCAACCCAAAGGAAGAAATAAGAAGCAGAAGTCATATAGGTTTGATTGTTATGAAATATTTTATTACTCTAATAAAAAAAATTAGTGAACGCTGCGTCTTGTTAGTGGTAGCATTGATTAACCGTTATTTTTTGTTTGTTATGATTTTTTATATAACTTCTGGTTAATAAGTTATTTGTTTATTTAACTCGATTAGAAACCAATGTTGTTTGCTATAATACTCCCTCCCAGATAGCTGGAAGCTAGAAAAAAAATTTAAAAAAGGTTTAACAGTGGGGAATTAGATAGTATGCAATAGTATAGATTATAAAAAGAAAAGATGAAAATTTAGGATGCGACAAAGTTAGTTGAATTGTAAGAAACTGCATAGTTGTATGCTGGTAGTAGTAGTAGTAGTATGGCATGGTCTCCAGTGAAAATTTTGCTTGTTGGCGGATGGGTCAATTTTAAGTTGGTGTTGGACGAAAACTGCTGTAGCTGGCTGGATGGATATTTATCGCAAACAGGTGGTTCGACGTCATTCGTTCTAAGTACTACTGTGTACTGAATCTATCAGATTCATGAAATTTAGTGGGTATTTTCATATGGGAGATCGACAATTGAGGCACGTGTGTCTGTGTCCATGTTGGTCCCTCTGCGATATTGATGACACTGTGATCGATAGCCGCCAAGTAGAGACTGTTTGTCGGTAATTTGCATGCAATATTGGGGCTGTTGTGATCGATAGTCGTAGAAGGGCGTTTTTTGCCACATTTGCTTCGGTCAGAATAATGTATTCTTTGTTTTGAGATTTGCAGAAGCATTGTGTTTCTCTTGCACTGACAACTGAGAGCTGTGAAAATGCATCACATTAATGAAGACTTGTCTTTAGAAAAGTAAGAAAATTTACTTGTGTTTTCGCATTCCATCGTGTGACATTATCATCTTCTTGCATATCTATGTGTTTATGGAGATAGCGTAATTGTTAATGAAAATGTGTCCATGTGTTTTCTGTTGCCATTTTGCTCACTTCATTGGGTTCACCAGTATGTCACGTGTGGAGACTTCGTTGATCCCCAGAGTTATATTTGTTGAGTAGTTGTTTGTGAGTGAGTGTTCTGAGATCTTTTATTAATTCCGTGGCTAGTTGCTGGAATTTAAAGATTCTATGAGAAATTTTTTTTGCTGGAGTTGGCGAAGTCTGTGTAGAAGTAATATCTGTGTAGGACAGTTTTTGTAGTTTGTTGGGCTGAATAAAATCTACTACTTGACCTTGAAAAATGGTGTCCAAGGTATTCCAGCTACTAGCTCTTGGTCCTGCCGTGTACAGAGTCCCAAAGGAAAAGGGAAAATATGACCTCTCATTTTCAGCTCTACAAGCTTAGGCAGTCGAGGAGATTGGTAAATCTTCATATGTTTAATAGGTGATGAAATGTATTCATGAGATGTTTTGAACCCAAAGGAGGTAGATGTATGTTCCATCTAGTCTTCACTCAAGATATTTAGATTATGTGCAGATTTCTGAGCTGTAAAGCATGATGGTCTTCACTGCTGCTTTAAAAATCTTAAATTTGAACTTGAAAACCCATGATCAGTTTTTAATTTTCATTGCAGGTTGACCTATCTCATTAGGTTATATCTTCCCAGAAAGATTTACTTACAAGAAAGCAATGGTAAATTGACAAGTTAGTAAAACTCAGAACCAATACTGTTATCTTCAAGTTATGTATGATATGTGATATATGAGAACTTGAAAATTTCCATGTCTTTTATACTTCATTTTCTATTGTAGGTGTACAGGCAATGATTTGAAGATGGTGATACGTCTTATTAAACATGATCTTAGAATTAATGCAGGGGCCAAACATATGTAAGTTAAAAAATTATTTTGAGTTTTTTTAAAAATTTTTTATTACTAAGTAAACTAGCTGCTAAAGACTTGGTTTTATCTTGAAATATTTGCATTTACTGGCCTGAAAGTGCCTATTCGATTTTCAATTCAAGTCATGTAATCTAGTGGATGCTTATCTGAATTACTATACTAAAGAAATAAAATTCCCTGCTTAATTTTGCTAATTAACACAGAAATAAGGTTCAAAAGTTTGAGATAGTTTATTCTCAGATTATGATTTGAAACTTAATCTCTACTTATTAACATTTTTGAAAAGTTTTATTTGCTATTTCAATAAGATTTATAACAATTTATATGCAATTTTAGTGAAATTGATCTAAGAGAAGAAAAATCTGGACATATATCAAGAAAACAATTGTTAAATGATCCCTTAAATAATTGTAGAAATTTTAAAAAAATTACATACAACCACTTTTGCTAATTTGTGCAGAAACTATTATGACTATTGGAAACTGAACCCTGTCATCATGTCCAGTTTTTTCAATTATTATGAAACTATGTTTATCTCTGACTAGTAGATTAACCTGGCATTGCCCAGATGCTGAATTAACATTTACATAACTTACAGTTACATAAATTTTATTGAATCTATATATCAAATTCACCTGCCGTTGCAGTTTCAACTTTGACTCCAATTTTGACCCCTTAGCAGTTATTTTTTCTGGGTCAAAACCAATTAGAAAGTTTTCCCTAGGTCCAAGTAATCTAAATCTAAGATTTCAAGTGTTTAGACCCACAATTAGTAAAGTAGTTTGATAGAGACCGCAAAGGTCAAATCTTTCAACTTTGATGTCTTGGCGGCTAAATTTCCATCCGAAAACCAACTAAAAAGCTTTCCCTACATCTGAATACCCTTTTGTCAAGTTTCAAGTGTTTAGACCTGAAATTGATAGAGTAATTTAGTAGAGACCGCAAAGGTCAAATCGACCCCAATTTTGACCCCTTAACATTTATTTTTCTGGCTCAAAGCAAATTAAAAAGCTTTCCCCAGGTCCATGTAACCTATATGTAAAATTTCAAGTATTTACTGGCAGAGCAGTTTCGTAGACACCGCAAAGATCAAATCTTTCAACTTTGAACCCAATTTTGACCCCTTAACATTTATTTTTTCCGCCTCTACGCAAATGAAAGTTTTCCCCAGGTACATATAACCTATATCTAAGATTTCAAGTGTTTAGACCAAAAATTGGCAGAGGAGTTTGGTAGGAAGCGCAAAGGTAAAATCTTTGAACTTTCACCCCTTACTGGGTAAATATTCGGGCCAAAACCGATTAAAAAGTTTTTCCCGTATCTGAATATTCCTAATGTTAAATCTCAAGTCTGTAGGCCAAAAATTGACAGAGAAGTTTGGTAGGGAAATGTACACAAACAAACACAATTTCACTTTTATATATTACTAGCAAATTAATCCGGCTTGCAGTTTGATTTGCAACTTTTTTCAGAAAATCAACAGGCAAGTGGTGATGATTGTTGTAGTTTTATAAGATAAAAACTCATACCAAAAATTAGATTCCTATCTTCAAAAGAAAATTGAGCATTTAATTTTAAAGATCATATGGAAATATGTTGAGAAAAGCCTAATTTTCATAGCATTTGACTACGATTTGACTAAAAATTCAGTTAAAAAAAATTTTTTTCTATGGAATACACTGAATGGAATATATATATATGAATTGTGATACAAATTATGAATCATAACTAGCAAAATATATTATTTTTTACTGCATTGAATAAAAAATATCATAAATTAACCTAAGTAAATTTCAGATTTCAAAAAATGTATAAAGTTATATTACATTGTAATGTAAATGGATAAAAATTAGAGAACCAGATCTTTTAAATTTAATTAGAAAAGTCATTTCCCCAAAAATGTCCACTTTGTAATCACAGATATCAGGTGTGTATGGGACTGACGGAAATTCTAAGCAACGATTGACATGCTTTGAAAAGCGAGAATCTTTAATATTGATCTTCGTCATTTCAACCAGTTTCAATTCGGACGTTTTTTGTCGTGGTATACCAAGAATAAGTTGCTTCCCTGGTGTGATAGCTGCGATCATTCCCATCTCATGGAATCCAATGTTATAATGTTGTTATCCACATTGTCTCCTGCAAACAACAGGGTCTGACCAAGAATGTCCATGTTCACTTGCTCCTACTGGAGCAAGTGAACATGACGCGTTCAGTTCAAACCTTTGTACTTCTGAATATGATGAAGCGAATCCCATAACTGAAAGACTATCAATCAAGAATCGTGATCTATACAAGTGATGCATTTGCACCGCAACACCAAGCTGTAAAGGCGCAATAACAGTTCTTGGGTGCACTGCTTGAACGACTGCTTGTCCGATGCCAGCAACTTTTCTGAACAAACAGATGTTGCAGCAAAAACTGCAGCAAAAACTGCAAATGGCTGAGATAAAATCTAATGCTGCTGAAAGTTTCAGTTCTGCAGTTGTTGGATACGTATCTTCCTTCCACTGACTTCTTTTGGATTAAAAGTGAAACTAAAAAATATTGAGCTGTTCTTTTAAAACCTACATATAAACACATTTTATTTATTTTTTATAAAATGAATGTTTATATGCAACCCGCCAGAACCGAGTAACAAACAGCAATTAAACTTTTTTTTATTTTTCTAACGCTAAGATTTTTACGAAAAATATGAATAAATTGAAATGAATCCACACTCACACTCACGGTAACCAAAGACTACTGGTAATAAATTAAAAAAAAAATTTTTTTAAGAGTTACATGTGTTTTTATTTTTAAACGTTAGCTGTCTTTACAGAAAAAAAAAATTTCGAAAATTTTAAAAATAAAACCATTCTAAAACTATAGACGATTTTTATTTAGATACTTTTTTTCACAGCTAGACCTTCAAATTCTTTTTAAATAAACAAAAAATAAAATGTCGCTTTTTTAAAATCAAGGTTTTAAATTTTTTAATTCACAGGTAATTTGCACATTGTTAGGTAAAGAAATTAAAAAAATATATCATTTCATTTATTCAGCTTTAATCTTCAATAAGTGATATGTTTAAAGTCTTTACATAATTAATTATTTTGTATTTTATAGACTTTTTGATAGGGGGGGGTAAATTTCAGAAAAGATGTTGACCTAGTAAATGATGTTTGGTTTATTTGAAAGAGTATAAAATTTTAAATTAAATCTGAAAATATCATGAAAACTGATCGAGTTATATGTAAAACGTAATGGAATATTCAACTTAAAAAATTGACACTTTCCCATGCTCGGATCTTGTCCAACTTTTAGTATGATGTATACTAGACACAACCTGACCTAAAACCACAAAAAAACAATTTCTTGCAATTAGTTTGGGGTTGGGCTATTTTTGCGTTAGATTGACTGGACTATGTATGTATTGGATAAAAGCATTGAAGAGATGGTTTTTATATTAGGAAAATTATTTTGGTTTTGGTTTAAGCTTCTGACTACCTGGAGCCATTTTGGTCATAAGATTTGTCGAGACTTGGTTTAGCCTTTTTAGGGATCTTTACAATCTGTTTTACTTTCGTGAATATTCGGGTTTCCTATAAACTTTAAAATAATGAACTCATGTGGATTCATCAAACAGGATATATTTTGTGAATACCTTCCTATATTTCCTATGAATTTTAAAATAATAGACTCATAGACATTCGTCGAACTGGATATATTTCGTGAATATTCGGGTTTCTTATAAATTCTAAAATAATAGACTCATATAGATTCATCGAACAGGATATAGCTAATAGCCACCCGTTATGGATGGATAAATCTGTATTAAATTGCACTTCAGTCGGTCCACAAATGCGGTTTCTTATTACGCAGACTTAATTATAAAAAAAAAGTTTTGAATATGTACATGTTGTATATATTGTGGGACGGGCATGTTGGGATTCGGGGTTAGCAAGACCCGTCTAGATTTCAACCTTTTCTTCTATTATCTCTCTTTTCATCCCCCTCTTTCAACCTTTAAAAGGGTAGGACAGTTGCTGTGCCTGGTCCTGTACAAAACTTGTAGTTGGTTAAATTGTCCAGGAAAGGCTTTTGTAAAGTAAAATAGGTATTTGTCAGAAAAATTGATCAGTGTTATTGAAATTTTAAGTAGATTTAGCGCATCAAACAAAACCAGTACTTTGGTGAATGTAGGTATGTTCGGTGATGAATGGATGTATTACGAGAAACAAATTGTACGCAGTAACAAGAACAATAAAAATAATCTATTACATAAGAGGCAGTTTGTTTGTATGTTTCCCTGTGCACGCCTACATTATTTAAGCTACGCCGTTCAAATTTTATATGTGCATAGATCAATAGTCAAATCAAGTTAACACATACTTTTCAGATATTTTATTTATTGATTCGTATTGATTCGTATTTGGTACTTTTAAATGATTAACGCGCCTTATTTGATTAGAAATCAACGTAAAGAATTTTTCCAATCTTGTTCATAATCAGTAATCTTCAAATACAATTGTAGTACAACTAAGTCAGTTTTTTATTAATCAATTTGCTAATCTTATTAATATTGATTTTGTGTTACTTTGTTTTGTTTTAACGTTATATAAACCATTTCGGCCATTAAATGCTGAGAATGTTCATCCCTGAGAATATTGCAATATTTTTTCGTTTAATTATAATAGGGAACCCCTGCAAACATTTCAGTAATCTTACTTAAACATGGGGGTGTACAAGATGAACCAATCAGAGAACAGAAAGGATGCAAAAATCCACTAACCGATTCCAAAAATTTTATTTGTTGCTCAACCCCCTTCTCAGACGGACATAAATCTATTCGCATCAAATTGTATTATTATTATTATTATTATTATTATGGAATCTCACACCAATCACCAGGCGCTTGTGCACCCAGTGATTTTCACTGAAGTCAGAGTGACAACAAGTCTCCTCTGAGTTCCAGCAGACTCTGCACCATTCCAGTCAAAGACTGGACGGTGCAACATGATCTTGGGGTTTCCCCCTTCTGCGTCCGATGGTGATTCCTGAAGGCAGAGGGATAATAAGTCTCCTTTGGCACTCCAGTATCAATTATTATTATTATTATTATTATTATTATTATTATTATTATTATAACTATTTAATCTCTTTGCCCGAATTACTACTGCTGCTAAGATTTTCATTGGATCTGTTACCATTTGTATCAAATTCTTTTTCTTTTTTTCTCTATTATAAAATTTTTTTTCTTTATCATAAATTATAAATTTTTTTTCTTTATTATAAATTATAAAAGGTTTTCTAACCTTTTATAATTTAAAAAAAATAGGGCCACTTTATCTAAAATGAAATGGTCCTACATTCCACAGATAAACGTCTTTTTTTCATAAAATCACTAGTAACACTATTTAACATATATATCTGGAGGAAACAAAGGGATTTTCGCCTTTCTTATGATTCCAATTATGAACAATTGGGACTTCAACTTGCGTGTTATGATTTCTAAGACCGTTCAAAGCGCTATGGAGCCTTTTACCCCTTGAACAACCTTAGCTATTATCGTTGAATTCTTTAAAGTCTTCATAGACAGATAGACTTGGATCATTTTCTTTGTGCCTATTTAATCGATGCACGTCTCTCTAAAAAGAACAAGCGAACTCAAACATTCAATTTTGTTAAACAGTTTTGTTTTTTTCTTTTCTCTATTTAGTCAGTCTATGAATAGATCGCTTGTCCTCTAAACGTTGATGAAAAACGAACAAAAAAAGGTTAAAAATAAAATCCTAAAAGAACACCCTTTAATCGTGCACGATAACGTTCACGCCGAATCCATATCTTTAGACCCGTTTCTGTCAGATAGGTGGCACTTCCATCGCAGCAGAAAGCGTATGAAAGAAGCCATTATCTTCCAGCTTGACTATCAATAGAACTTTAGGTAATAGCTCTATCTTTGAATCAAAGAAAATCCTTTACTTTTCTCCACTCGTTTTTACTTTCTTTCAGCCGTGGCAAGGTATCACCGACAGATTTAGAGTTGTCATTGAAGTAAAAAAAGAAAGAAAAAAAAGAGAAAAAGCCAGGCAAATAAAAAAAAAAATGAAAGACTATCATCATGCAATCTTAAGGATATTTTTGGAAATTTATTCATTTATTTAATTCAATTTCTTTTAGTTTTTTTTTGCAGTATTTAAAAGCACAGATGCGTATAGATTATTTGATTCAAGTATAAAAATACACTGACAATAGTCCGACATTGGTTGAAACAATAAAAGCTCTTTTATGGGGAAAATGTCATCAAATGTTAGTCAGTATTTCTTGATATTCATAAATGACAATTTAGTAAAGTTATTGTCAAAACTATGTATGATTTGATTTTGCGCACGAAAATCCCGTATATAAAGATTATCCTAAGCTGGAAGGTGTGTGTACCATACATACAATTTCGAAGCTCCTTCTACCAGATAAACGATATGGATTGGTTTCCCGTCACAGCTCAAAAGTTCAAGAAACTTCTTGTTATATCTGTGAAACAAATTGATCAAGCAGAATTGATGGACAAACTGAAGACAGTTTAATACGCGAGTTCGAATCCCAATCGTTGCGTTACGTTCCCATGGGAAATATAGAACCCCCAGTTCAATTGAACCTACTATAACGAGCCTATATATGAGGCCCACTTTAGAAATTTGGAGAAAGTCGTATTTAGCACTCTTAAATTATTATCACACACAAACTCTCTCTCCCCTTCTCTCTCTCTCACACACAAACACACACACACACATACGCACACACACACGTGCGCACACATGTGCGGCACACACCAAACACGGGTTAATACTCTACACATTCACAAACTACTAAATTCATTTAACCTTCTAAGATGAACATTGGCCAAACACATATCCGACAATGCAATTTATATGAATTCAGAAAAGGTTCTACGTACGATTAGTACCACTGCTCCGTGTATGTTTGTTTGTGCTTTGTATGTTAATGCGAATGTTTTTATCCGTTTCCTTTTGTTAGATGACGAGTATTAACCTCTAAGCAGTGCCGTTCTTGGAAACATTGCACCCTCTGCAGAATGTGCCTTTCGGCCTTTCTACGCGCAAAATGCAACTTACACTCAACAATATATATATATATATATATAGATAGATATAGATAGATAGACAGAGAGAAAGAGAGAGAAAGACGGGTTGATATATATATATATTTGAACATTTAAGTATGATAATAATTTTCCAGTTAAAACTAATAATTATTTTGATATTTTTTCTTTTTACATTACAATAAATCTACTAAGCCAAAGAGCTTTGTGCACCTAGGGAACTTACGCCCCATGCAATTGTGGGGTTTGCGAGGGTCCTAAGCATGACCCTACCTCTACAACTCTCAACTTATCCACAAACAGTTTTCCCCTTAATTCTACTTCTGATTGCCAAAAATGTTCGACAGCATCAATTGAGTACGGTCGAATCATATTCGAGACACTGATCCCCACCGGATCACCGAAGTTAAATAACGTAGAGCCTGTTCAGTACTAAGATGGATGGCCACTTAGAATACCAAGTCGGTTAGCGGTTCGTAGCATGATCAGTCGAATGCATTAAGCATTTGAACAGAAAGACCTTAACTCCTCCACCCTTACCCCTCACAATAGCTGACCAAGCGAGCTAAAAAAGTCCTCGATTAGAGCTTTCCGAATGGGTGAGGAGAGATCTTCCTGCTCAACAACAACAACAACAACAACAATTGCTGAGAATTTTGAGATTTTGATCATGTGGCTGAGAGAGAGAATTGTGAAAATTCAAAATGGCTTTATAACCATGGACGCGTGTTTGTGATATCTGACTGTCACGTGTTAACAGAGGCCTTATGAGTGAGCATAAAAATAGATTTATTTTAGTTTTGGAATAAAAAAAAAAAAAAAAACTATACGCGTCCTGATGTCATTTGCGCTGATTCGGGGCTTTGATGGTTATCTTTGCAAAAGTTCTTTCTTTGCATTCCTTTCTGTCCTCTTATCAACACCCCACTTCGCTATTGCAACTATTAACTACATATATGCTCGAATTGGCGAACACATACACATAAACACATGCACACACGTGCACTCACACACACACAAACACACACAAACATACATAAAAAATACA
>JAYKTE010157034.1:0-12937 GCA_036873565.1 Xipholeptos notoides | reverse complement strand
ATATGTCGAGATGTAATTAGTAAGTTTGGATTTTTTGTAAAATCATATTTTGAAGTAGCCCTTTCTTTAAGCTTGTTTTTTGTTTGTAAAATTATTTCATCAAAGAATGTGAAATCCTTAACTTGGTAAGGTGTCAGTTGACAAGGAAGGCTTCTTGCAATGTTATCCAGCAGAAGATGGCTCAATAAAACTTACAAACAAGGATAAGTGTTGTACTGTTGTAGGAATAGAATATGTTTTTTTTGTTTTTTTTTTCAGATATCATCTTAAAAACCTTTTTTCTTATCTCAGGAATAAAATCAAGATTCATTATCTATTTTTTTTTCTAACTGAGTTTTCTATTGCTAAATAATCCAGATTTGATAAAACCACCAACTGCTGTGTTGTGGTTGGTTGTATTGGATTTGATCAATGCAATACTGAAGTTAATGTTTACTTATTTTTAAGCTTTTACCAATTTACAAAATTAGTACCTACTAAATAATACATGACTAAAAGATTTCTTTTTTAAAAGACTTTAGTATGTCTTCTTTAATGAACAAAATTGTAGCTTGATAAATAGTAGATTAGAAACTAAGTGAATATGAAGTATAACATGATTGGCAACAAGGAATTGACAAACTGTTATGCCATTTATTTAAACTTTGGAAGGCTATCACTCTCTGTATACAAGTGGATGAGTCATAAGTAGGGCTATGATAATATGCTTTTATTGACGAACATTCTTGTCACAGTTTACTATTTTGTGATTATACCATTTCTTTTCATAATTAGTTATTTTATTAGTAATAACTATAGAATTAAAAGAAATGGTAAAATTGCAAATAGTCAAGTAACATGTAGAACTATGACAAGAATATTCTTTGATAAAAGAATATTGTCACAGTCCTAGTTATAAGCAACTAGAGGCAGAAGTACATTTTTGAAGAACTCTGTTTTCATTTAATTGAATAAAGTTGACTCACGAACTTCTCAGATTTGAATGGAAAATTCTAAAATTGACTAAAATCTACTCAACATTTTAAGTAATGCAATTTATACAATCTGCACAGCTTTATCAACAAGATATCCTACAATGGAATTTAGTCTTTCTTCAAATGTGGCCATTTTGTCTTTTCTTTTGCCAGGTTTGTTAATTCTCTCTCTTGCCTTCCATCTTTAGGCTCCTGATTATATACTTCAAGGTTTTGCACACAATTTATCAAATTGTTTCAAATACCTTTTGTAGCGAGTTTTTGCTGGATTACATTGCTATTGGTTCTCAGGTTGAAGTTTTACTGGCCATTTGTAATGCATGAACAAATGTATGTAAAACTCTATGGCTATTATAAACCAGTTGGTTGGTTTTATTTTATGGCCTATACCAACCTTTTTGGTCAGCTAATGCTAAGAACAATTATTTTTGATAAGCCTCTTTCTTTCATAACCAAATTATTATTCTCTAAGAACACTCCAAACACATACAAGTACAACTGTGTGAATTTCCAAGAAAATTGGCCCAGCCATTTCGGAGTTTATAGGGAATGAACTCAGACACACAAAGTTCCATTTATATATAAGTTTAGATTATTTATTTGTTCTTGGTTATAAAACTGATTTATTTTTTGAATGGCTTTCACTGTAAATTCTTATTGTGCTGTAAAATCTAATCATTTTTGTTTTTAGGAGCTTGCACATCTGATGACATGAAAGTATCCATGCCAAAAGCTCCTTTAAAGGAAGATGTGGAAAGAGAAGCCGAAGAAAGAGACAAATTAAAATCTGCTGAGCAACTAAAAGAATCGGCAAGTGAAGAAGAAAAAGAAGAATTATAACAAGATATTTTTTTAGAATCTACATGGTGGCACACCTAACATGCCAGATTTAAAATTTCACTTCTTTTCTTTCCTTGCAACTGATTTTATTGAAAACATTACCAAAAAGTAAATACAATTACAGGATTTTATTATAATAATTTTGAAGAGATTCAGCCTTCTGATGCATATCAGGCATTGTCTCTGTATAAATGCCTCTTTAGTTTCACAATTGCTGGTCTTAGAGCATAAAACTTCACAAATTCCCTCAGAAAGTTAATCAATTAAATCCTTTAATTATATCTAATCAGTGGTAAAGTTTCAATGAAATCTGTGGAGAAAAAGTTTGAAGTTTTAAATCAATACTGGTGTGTTAAGTGCACCACCTTGTATTTCTCCTTCATATCAACCCATTTACTGCTGTGCTAAATCAGATTTCTTTTTCTTTCATTTTAAGTCATTGATGATATTTAAGCATCTGGTAAATGCAGATTACTAAAATATTTTTATGAATTTTTTTTATCTTTATTTATTTATTGGTAGTTAAAAAAAATACCTCCATTACATCGTGTTCAAAAACAGTTTCTGATGATTTTTATGGATTTTGTCATCAAAGTTTGTGATAGACGATTATCTTATGAAATTCAATGATGTCTTCTTTTGAATTTGAGTACATTTTTTAAAAGTTAACCTACATAACAAGAGTATGTGGAAAGTCTCTGTAGTTTTTTGTCCAGTCAAGGCTCAATTTGCATCCTTACAGTTTCTTCGTTTACATGAAATTATCAGGTTAGCTTTGGATATGTTAAACCCGAACTTAACTCAATGGCACATTTTTTAAACATCAATATTTTAATAAATTGAGGTTTTCAAATTCTGATGAATCTTATCTTCAGAACAATAAGATAAAATCCTATTTCAAGAATTCATTTCATTATTTACATCATTCTATAGAAATGTTTTGAAAACACTAAATGCATTTCTGTCCAGTGATGATTTGTGGTTGTTGTATGAATTTAAATAAAATAAGCACAAATTATCACTTTTTTTTCTCAGCAATATTTAAGAGATAAATGATGATTCTTGTCTAAACAAAAACAGTGTTGAAACTAAATGAAGAAAGCGCAGGCATGAATAAAACTGAAATAGATAATCCAACAAACCAAAGATCAAAGAAGTGAGATAAATAGAAATTGACCAAAAACATTTTTGAACAATTGATAATATTCCTATTCAATTTTTTTAATGAATGGTCAGTATAGAATATGGAGATCAATTTTGAAATCTATAAATATTTGAACAAATTAAATTGATATAAAGGAAAATCCATTGAAACATGAAAGTATTTAAAGCATTCCATTCGAAATGTATAGCTTTTAAAAAGTTGAAACTACATTTCCATTTTCTGACTTAAGTGTTTTTCTGGACTACCAAAAAGTATTTATCTTTCATTTATCTTTCATTGATAAATAAATATAAGTTTATATAAGGTACTAAGCCCTAGCCCTAAGACTTAAAACCATTTTTGTAGGGTGACAAAAACGTAGTCAAAATATAAATCAATATTAAATAAGAAAAATAGATGAAACTGAGTAAGACTTCACTATAAAAAATAAAAACCAAAATTATAATAATCTAAGGAAAATACCCCAAATCAAAAACAATTATTTCACTTAAAGTATTGTTTTAATTTAAGAATACTTTACAATCCATTCAATGTCAAACTTAACAAATGAGGATCAGCAATGAAAGTTTTCAATTTTGATATCAGAGAGATTATGATGAGCGAAAAAGATGACATGACATGGCCGTTATTTCAGCCCTCCATAATTGGCTAGTTGGTAATTTTGCTAATTACGTATTGTCGTTTTTGCTAGTTATCACTTTTCATGTCAGGGTTCAAAGGATTAATTGACTGTTGGGTGAATATATTCTACAATTTGTCTCCACTGTATTAAAACAATCATACTCATATAGATACTAAAAATATTCTAACATGCTATCTTCATATATTTGATATAAATTAAGTATTAAAATGAATTATTTTAATAATAGTGAAAATGAATTGGTATAGATAGAATGATAGGTCCCACAAACATAAGAAAAAGTTTTCAAATGCATTTTTTTTTATATTAATACTATGGTATTATATAATACTAAGATTATTGTCTAAATCTTTTTGTGACTTGATATTCAACATAAAATTTGAAATGTTTTATAGGACATATTAATTTTATCTACAATGAAAATATAATTTTATGAAATAAATAACCTTAAATGATTAAGAATGAAAATATTTAAAATAATATTACCATGGAGTGATAATAAATCTATAGTTCTTTTCACTCTGTTGGCTATAATGAAATCTGTCATGTTGCCTAGTGGTAAGACTTCTAGAAAAATACATCACTATTGAACAATTTATGATAATGAATCAGAAATAATACAATACCAAGGAAAAACAATTTAAAAAAAACAAATCCATTTTTATTTATAGCACTTTCAAATTATTTTGATAGGAAGGAAATAATTCCAATTATTTTGATAAAGTGTCAGTTAATTCATTTACTTTTTCAATTTGATAATAGTTATTAAGATAAAAGTTCTGAAATGGTTCTCAGAATTTTCTTCCGAAAAGTCCGTCATTTTAAGAATTAATAGTAAAATGTTTATATATGGATTCATTTTTTTTTTCTGAAAATCCCTAATTCAAGATATTGTAAAATAATTCTTACATTTGAAATAAATCATGTTTCTGAATAAATATTTGTTTTTAAATTCTTTACAACAGTGCAATTTTCTATTTAAAAAAATTGTTCAACTCAACCAAATGGATGAACCTAAAAAGGTTCATCCATTTGGTTAGTATAAACCAAATAATTTTATTTTAGACAAAACATAACCTTTTTTTTAATTTAAAAACCTTCAAATCATTACTGGAGCCATTTTCAATAGTTAAACTAAAGGTGAAATAATTCATATTAGATTTCTTTCATATTCACATAAAATTTCCCTTGTATGTAGGTGAAAACTCAGTCAGCTATTTATCTCAAAATAACTAGTATGAAATTTTGAGATGATGCTAAGTGAATTATATTATTTAGGATATTCAGTTATTCCAAGTTGAATTGAATTAATTTTGTTTTTCTTGTAATTACTTCATTTAATCCATTCATTAAGTGCATAATCTTTTTTTGGCCATTACTTTTTAGATAACTATTCTTGTTTTAATTTTCTGAAGAACTCTACTTATAAACAGATGTTGGGTCTCATAGAAGATGAATTGACTTTTATAGTTATATAGATAGCAATTTTGTTTGAAGTTTTTGGATTTTTTTTGCTACAACTTATGGACTTCTATAATTAAATTGCTAGTGCTGTACTAATTACCTTATTTGTTCTTGGCAACCAATGTATTTATAATCATATTGGATTTGCATTTTAAATATTTTGTTACGTATGACATTGAGACAGATTTTTATTTCAATGAAGTTAAGAAACATCATATATGGTTAGTACTTAAGATATAGATGTGTGAGAATTTTATTTTGAATCTACATTTTGAGATAATTTTGATTCTACATTTTTATAAGACAAAAAACTAAGTTTGAGTCTTCCTTCAAATATATATTCGTCTAATGTAATGACTTTTCATCATAAGACAGTCTCAAATGCAAATTATATACAGTAGCCATTTTTAATGGAAAGTGGAAGTTTACTTTTAATATAAAGATATATACTTATTTATCAACCACTTTTCTAATTAAAGAACTTTTTTTGCTGCTACCAAAATTCAAATATGAAAGTGGGATAATTTGCCAAAGAAAATTCATTCAATTCTGCACACAATAATAGTAAGTTAGTAAGCACCACAAAAATTGTTTATTAGACTGTCTTTTAGTACAGGCCTCCATATATAATTTCAGAGACCATTTATGTCAAATTAGTTTTAGTTAAGTTTTTAGAATAATGACCCCAAAATGTATTTAATCTAAGATTAGAGTTCTTTTTTTTTTAAAGAATGGTCATAATTACAGAATTACTTCCCCTAGTTCAGAGATAAGAAATCTGGCGAGAAATGTTAAAACTTCATAAAATACGTATATGAGATGTTTTAAGTAATTATAAACTTCTGACTTTTAGTAATTTGTTTCTCTTCAGCTGACAAAAAAATTACTTTCACTTCTGATTTAAAATTTAAGACTTTTTTTTTTTACTGATAGATTTTAAACTTTGCCCCATTAAGGTTAATACAATTTAAAACAAATGCATTTCAAACATTTTATTCAGAAATTTACATTTTTATAAAATAAGGCTTTTTACACAAGATCAAAATTATAAGACCAGGGGTATAAATTGTTAGATTTATGGTAATTCTAATGTTTATAATTCACTTAGTAATTAGCAATCACTGCATAGATGTGGTACCATGCTTAAAGCAAACAAACTTACCAAAGTTGAGCATTTTCGAATTCTAGAATTCCATAAGCAAGGTTTGTCACAGCTAAGGTAAATGGCAGTAAAACTGATTTGCAACTTTATAAAGAATAGTGAGAATTATTGAAAATCAAAATCCTTTGGTAGGCCCTAAAAAGTTCCTCCTACATTGAGTAGGAGAATAAGATGGGTTGTTATGAAAGACGGGACTTTTTCTAGTCAAATTAAGGCTGTCACAGTCTAGTAACCATCAGACGATATGACAAAAAGACTTCAATGTTATAAGGTGGACGGACCACTCAAGGTTTGGTCGTGAATACCAAACATGGGGGGATGTTGAGAAGTGAAAGAAAGTTGTTTTTTGAGAAAAAAAAATTTAATCTAGATGGTCCTGATGGCTTCCAAAGATACTGGCTTCCTGAAATTTTCTCCACATGTCAGTGGTGGGGGTTCCTTAATGGTATGGGGGTGCACTTTCTTACAGAGAGCAAATGGAGCTCCAGGTGGTGGCGGGTTGTCAGCAGCTGGCTATGTTAGCATGCTACAAAAAGCATCTTTGATGATGGAGCGCCATCGTTTGTGTGGAGATGGATAGTTATTCCAAGAAGGTAATGCTGCAAGACGGACCTTGATCTTTCTACAAGAAAATAGAGTCCATCTCTTGGGACACCCTGCATGCTCACTGGACTTGAACCCAATTGAAAATGTTTGGGGATTTATGACAAGATATGGTTATCAAAATGGCAAACAATAACAAAAAATGAACTTTGTGAAGCCATCTTCAGAAGCTGGAGGAATATCCCTCACACCATAATGGAAACACTTATTTTTAGCATGACCCAAAGAATTTTTGAAATCATTAAAAACAGTGAAGGTAGTAAATTTGGTTGTTGAATCTTTTCATATGCTCTTTGTACAATTTCGTAGAATTTTTGTCTTTGGTTTTATAATTTTTATCATATTTTCTATCTAAATAGAATGTGTCTCCACAACCTATTAGATTGTAGTATTGGTAACTTTAAGTGGGAGTTTAAAATCTATCCTTAAAACAAAAAGGTTTCATAATATTATGTAGTCTTAAATTCTTGATCAGTGAACATATATAAACATCTTATTATTTAGTTTTAAGTAACTACTTAAAACTGTAAATAAGACTTAAAACACTTGTTCAGAGGCAAAACTACTTAACTAGATAACCCATGAAAATAATACCTGATGTCTTCTAATTTATTATATCACTTCAAATTGAATAGTAAAAACAAGTGTTTGTCCTAGCACAATTAAAAACCCATAGAACATGCTCAATTGATATAAGGGTGTCTAAATATTGGATCTTTAAAAGGAATAATTAGTGGTAAAAGCATTGTTAGATTTAGTCTATTTTAGATGCATTTACTTTTTGAAAATGAATCTTAGAAAATGTATAAATTGGCTTACCAATCCATGCTTTTAATTGGGTTCCGACTGAGCAGTGAGGTAAATAGTAAGTCCATACATAGAATAGTTTCCTCTTGACCAGGTAATTCATTTGACTTATTTTCTTAACATACATGATAAAAAAAATACAATACAAGGTTCATAAGTTGACCTTGAGTCCAAGGAATGGACCTTACTAAGAAACTAAAAAAAAAAATTTCCTTAGCTTTATATTTTGAAGAAAGGGAAAGGGAAACTATGCATCATTCTTGGAGTACACTGACTCGGCTGGCTCAGGATAGGCAGGGGTGGAAAGACTTTGTTGCTGCCCAACGCACCACTGGGTGTAATGGTTAATGAATATTCTTTTCTGTCTGCCTTGATGCAATCCAAGTGGCTATTTTATTCTAACACATTCTCTTGATTTCTTTTTAAAAAGATTGTTCAATATTTTTTTTAGTTTTCCACTTAGACATTAGAGTCCAAATTTTTTTTACTTATTTTCCAGTCCAGGTGTTATGTTTTATTATTATATTTTTAGATTTTAAAATCTAAATTCTTTTTTAAATTGATACAGTTGCACAACAATAAGAAGATAAGATATCTTTCTTTGTTTTGTTTGGGTTTTTTTCAGACTAAATATAACCAAGAGATAAAAAGAGAAAACAAAGAATCAATATTTTTTTTGTAAAAGCTTTATTTGACCAGTAATTGTAGTAATAGCAGCCAGACAATTAGCAGCAGACCTATAAGTAATAGTAGATGTTGTATGCAGCTCAGACCCTGCAGCAACAAAACGTATCAGCTTCATTATAGTCAGGGAAGAGCAAACAAGAAGATGACATAAAGTATCTCAAAATTACTAATAGGACTTTTTACTAAGAAAGATGAAATAGGTGAGATTTTCAGAAAATTTAAAATTGTCTTAAATGACAATATTTTTTTGTTATTTGTTTATTTTTAATATTTTTTTTTAACTTAAACAAAAAAAAAATGAGTTAATTGGTTTGATTGGAATTTCAGCTCTATAATAATATCTGAGAACCAACTTGTACCAACAACCTCAACACACAACTGCATTCATGCATACACAGTCATACCAAATCCAAACTGACTGATCAAGCACAGTTAGACAACCAAAGACAATAACATGGAAGAGGAGGAGGAGGAAGATAAGGAGGAGGAAGAGTAGGGACGGACACACCAGCTGGTGTAATGATTCACCATGCTCGTCACCACTGGCATGGGCATAGGCTGGACCAAGGAAGAGAGTTGTTAACTAATTTTGGATCAGTAACCAGTAAATGGAGAACAAACTGAAATTTATAACTAATCTGGTGAGAAAAAAAAAATGGAAAATATTAAAATGCAAATAAGACAAGATATTTGCATACATATTCTATTCTTAACTATTTAGGATAAATATAGAAGTGAAATAGAAAAAATGACAAGCAAGTATAAGATGACAGACTGGCTTCATATAGAATGGAAAAACATTTTCTTTTTATTAGCAATATCAATAAATAGAAAAAGAGGGTCAGAAAAAAACAAAGGATAATTCATGAAAAAGTAATTCCAATCAAAGATTAGAAGAGAAGCCTCAAAAATAAAACTAATTTTCCATTAAAAGAAATAAAAATTAATAAAAAAAAATCTTTTTTTTTTAAGGTAATAAATTTGTTGAAGATGTAATTAACTTTTAATTAAAACAGAAATATGGGCACTGAAGAAAATCTGTTTGAAATAATAAAGCACTTTTGGGTTTCTGATAATTATTTGTACAATCCAACAACATTGGGGGAGGGGAAAAAAAGAAAAAAGATTTTCTCCTGGTTTTTTGTTTAAAGCTTAGTTTAAATCTGGATATTTATATTAGGCAATGGTCATCATTACATACACAAAAAATCTTTTTAAACGATATTGTTTAACAAACAGATCTCTTTTTACAATTCATAATTTCAATTAACCTTTTCTTTCTATGTTGAGCATATTTTTTTCTATATTTATTTGAAATGATCTTTTTTATGCTACACACACTTTATTTAATTAGATATCAATAAGTAAATCTCTTGTAATTTCAGTCACTAAGCATGCTTGACCATGAACATAAAGATAATCTATTCACAATAATTTTAAATTAGCTATAGCAAATTATTTCAAATACAAACTGATCCATGATAGCCAGATAAAAACTTATCTCTACAAGAGTGAATGAAGATAAAGGTAAGAAAAAGCATTTGAAATCATTTTGCTAATTGCATCATGTGAAAAATAAGTGACAAAAAAAAAACAAAAACAAATTGAAACCACAATTCATGAATTAGTCAAAGTTTATGGCTAACTTACTAGATATTTTATTTTCATAGAAACTGCAAATAAAAAGTGACTCCTCAAATAAATTAGATTGAAAAATCTTTTTCTCTATGAAAAAAAAAAAAACTATTTTCAGACTTAAAAAATTTTCAGAAGAAAATATATGTTGGTTTTTAAGAATGAAAACGAATAGACCCAGTAAAAATTAGTGGAATTAAATTTAGAAAAACCTCTTTAAAAAAAAAAAAGTATTAAATGGGTTTCGAAAAGGAATGGAAACAAAACCCCTACTCATTAAAATTCATCTAATAACTTCATATGCCTCCATTAATCCATTTTTAAACCTTTTTTTGTTTCTTTAAGGTGGCATGTTGTCATTGTTAATTTCCATTTTATAGAAATTGCTCAACCCTAATTTGAGAGGCAGGCACCTCTTCCCCGCCCCCATTTCTTTCTTTTTATTGTTGAAGAGCTAAATATTCACAAAGTAGTCCAGTAGAGGACAAAGTAGTCCACAAGTAGAGGACAAAGTGAAGTCTGGATTTTTTTCTTCTTCCCCCAAAAAACCAAAGAAAGAGAGAAAGAGAGAGAAAGAAAAAGATCTAGTTTTTTTGTTGTTTTTTTTTTATTAACTTTCCCTTCTCCACCCTCAGAATTTTCTTCTTTCTTCTGGCTGACCACTCCCACCTCCTGAGGTCACCCCCACCCAACTTTCCCCCCTCAATAAACTATCACATAGAATGTCCTATCAAGACTCATCGTTTCCTGACCCCTCATCATCATCCGCATGATCCTCTTCTTCATCATCAAGATAATCATCTTCATCATAATAATCTAAATCAGTATGGCTTTCTGTTGTTTTGGGCCGTCCACTTACACAATACTCTTGTAGTGTTGTTGGCACTATTACTCCATCACGTTCAGCATCAGCTATTGTGGCTTGTACTTGTTTCCTAAATTAAAACAGCAGAAATCATTCAATTCAGTCTAAGTTAATTCACATACACATTCTACAATACAAGTTTCCAAAATCCAAATTTGTAATATCTAATTTAAAAATAAAAAGGAAATAAATATTATGAGTAACACATGCTGCCGCAGTAAATATATTTAAAGGTAAGTAAAGTCACATGAAATTTAAAATATTTCAAATTTACAGGTAAAATATTTGTGTATAGAGATGAGGCTTCTGAGTAATTCATTTCTTAATTTATTCTTTTTTCATATTTCACCAGTTGTTTCTCAGGTCTTACAGTTGTCAGTTTTGAACATAGAAACTCAGAACATTGCTGGAATTATTATCCATTGAAATAAACTTTAAATGAACAAATATGTTAACTAATTAAAACAATATATATGATCTTGTGATCATTTGTTTCAATTTCTGTTAAAAACCTCTTTTAAATCTTTTCCAATAGGAATCCTATTAGGTTTACAATCTGGTATGAATTCAGATGATTTTGAAAACCGAAAAGAACTGCTGTGAAAAAGAGATAATGAAAATGGGGGTAAGATTCTCTCTAATGGACAAAAAGAAAGTGAATAAGGGTGTTCAATTGGTGAAATTTGCATTAGGAAAGAGAGAATTGGTAAAATTACAATTTAGCATTTGGAAATTCTACTATTTAAGGTTTATCTGTGATAATATAAGCATTAATTGAAACTAAAATAATGTATTAATTCCTTAAAATATTTCTAGAATTGTACTTTCAAAAAAAATTAAAAATTTTTAAGTTATAGTGAATAAATCCACAAAACTGATTTGATACAAAATTATATTTTATGACAGATTGTAGATTTTCTCTTCTATTAGATACATTGGCAGGACTCACAAGCTGTATCTTCTTGTTTATATAAAAATAAATAAATTGCCATCGAAGAGTTGCTTTCCCATATTAATGCACTCCATCTGCCCAGAGCAACCAAATGTAAACAGAATGGTTGAACTGGGATTTGAACTCGTGCCATACAATTCAGAAGTCTAAACATTTCACTCACCCACCAGGGTTGTTTAGGGTGTATTAGGTAACCAAATAAAGTTATTTTTAAACAAATCTGGTTATCAAGAAGGCTGTGGGTTAATTACCAAAGTCTGAGATTGTCAACGCTGTATCCAAGATTCATAAACATGTTGAAAGAATAATATCAGCTGAAGGGGGTTACATTGAATGAAATCATTGTTCTTATTGCACTTTCAAAATATACTCAAAATTTCATAACTCTATGCCTATTATAACCAGAGATAAAACATGTGATAAGAAGTTGTACGAATTTACCTGTTAGACCCTGTATATATCTACATCAGAATAGATTATATATATTTATTTAATTAGTTGAAAGAAAGGATCCCTTCCTTAACTTAAATCTATCTAGAAATAAATCAACTTACCGGATAATATTTTCATATTCTTTATCTCGTCCTCTCGAATCCCTCCATTTCCGGTACATAACTGAGGCATCTACATTGGCAGGGGAATATGTGTTTGGCTCATTCAATAATGAAATTATGCTGAGTAAAATTGTTCTGTGAATGAAAATAAATCAAAACTTTTCAATTAAATTAAAAATTTTAGACATTAACTTGAAAATTTGACAATTTATTCAAGATTATATGATAATAATAAGAATACCACTCTACACAATATGCTTTTCTATGTACAAATTGGGTGAATCAAGGAAGAGAGTTGTTAACTAATTTTGGATCAGTAACAAGTCAATCAAAAACAAACTGAAATTATTGAGAAAATGCAAATAGGACAAGAGATTGGCATAAATATTCTATTCTTAACTATTTAGGATAGATATTGATGAAAGTGAAATAGAAAAAAAATGACTAGCAAGTTTAAGATGACTGGCAGCATATGGAAAGAAACATTTTCTTGTTATTCACAATATCAATAAATAGAAAAAAAAGGGTCAGAAAAAACAATGGCAAATTCATGAAAAAGTAATTCTAATCAAAGAAGAAAAGGTAATTC
>JAYKTE010156923.1:0-12943 GCA_036873565.1 Xipholeptos notoides | reverse complement strand
TAGAGTGGAGTTTGCTGGAGTTACTCTTGAATACTGTTTTGATTTTGTCACCACTGTAAAAACACTGGATCGGGATGACAAAATTGATTTAAAAAATTAATTTTCTACAAATAAAGGTTTAGAGTTTTTTTGTTTTTTTTAGAGATATAGAAAGTTTATTTGTGTTTCCACTTCAATGGTTAGGTATTCAGCAGCAGAACAGTATTTTAGTAGGAGAAGACACTAATGAAAGGAGTGTAAACAGTAGTAGAGTTAATAAAAACTAATCCTGAAAAAAGTTATTTTTTATTCAAAAATACAACAGCGGAGCGCACACACACACAGCACAAGCAGTCAGGATTTGTGCTTTTTGCCGGACTAGTCCTCACTCACTTACACCCCTATCTTCAACTTTATTCAAGAAGGCCAAAGAATTAGCTAAAACATCGTTGTGAACAAATATAAACATGAAAACTATAAATCTCAAAGTCTTGTTTGAAAAAAAAAAAAAAACATGTTAAAAATCAACAGTGTTAAAAACTTATAGTTACGAGAAAATCGAAATTAAAAGATAAGTTTTCCTTATTTTTTGTAATCATAAATAACTGGTACTTATTTTTACGAGGGACTTGTTTTTAGTGATTACCGCTTCTTAACACTCTTACAACGTTCAAGAGCACATAACTCGAGTATTATGTTATCAAATATAACAAACACGCCACACAACAACGATAACAACACGTAATCATGGTGAGTCCAGAAAATAATTTTTGGAAAAGGATTTTCTTTTCTTCATTTTTATTACATTTCGTTTCACATTTAGTATTTTTATGAAAACACACTTTAAAAAAATTGAGATTCTGTTTTTTCTAATTTTTTCTAAAACTGATTGAATTTTATTTCGGATGCGAATGTATGAAAAAGCAAGCCCCCGTTTTATGGAAGGAAGGTAAGGTCTAGAATAGTGGCCATCATGCCCATTGATTACCTGTGGCAACGCAAAAATATTGTTCCCTTAAATAATTGAACGATCCACATCATGCTGACTCGACTAATTGTCGGTGATTATTTGTGGTGGTAAAATTAAAATATGTTTTTCTTTTTTTTGATGCCATGATGGCCCATGAAGTGTCAGAGTGAAATAAATTTGGGGTTAGCATCTTATATCGATGTTACGCTGTTGTTTAGAGAAAAAAATATACAAATTAAATTCACATTTAACACCACATGAAAAGTAAAATTTTAAGTTGTATCGACGAAGTTTCGAAAAATGAAAAACCTCGACAGTCTCAGTCTCATCGTTCAAAAATTGATTTCAACAATTTGTTAGCTCTCACGAAACAATTTTGAAAACATTTTTAGTATAAAAATCAAATCTTACAGTTAGTTTAACAGTTTTTTGCAATAGCAGTGAGTTGACTGGACTGGAGAGACTGTGTGACAACTAGACTTGGACTGACTAGCGTGGCGTGGTGGCACTCAGTGAGGCACCCGGAGGCACAGGCAGTGAAGTGTGTTCAACCCAAAAGATACTCAGAACCAAGGGTTAATAAAGGAATTGAGCTCCACAAGCTCCATCCATTCATTTCATTTTCAAATGTTCTTTAAAGAAAATATTACTCGGCAATATTCAATTATTGATTTTGTAATGAAAAGAAAAAAAAAGAATGATTTTAATCAAACATATTTTATTTTACCTTCTAATGATGATGAACCAAGATTATACTTTTTTAACCAACAAGTTATTTTCAATCTCAAATAATTTTTACATTACCAAAAAGGATTACTTTACCAAAGTTATAATTAAAAAAAAAAAAGTCTTGTAATCAAAAGCAAACAAAACCAATGATGAAATAATGCTGAGTTTTGAAAAAAAGTGTGGTCACTCTTTACATCTATTTTAATTGGTTGAACTATTCATCAGGACACCACATTCCTCTTAACCTACAAACTAAATCCCATCTTGAAAATGTCAGAATTATTTTATCCCTCTACAGGCTAAAATGGTAGGATTACAACCTATTAGCTTTGTTGGATGTCATCCAATAATATATAACTGGGATATGGTTGGTACACCAACACCATTATGTTGAAGTGAGTTCTTAATCATTAACTGAATTCCAACATGATGTTGCTGCAGTTGTTGTTAAGCAGATATACAGAAATTGAATAATAATCATAACGTTAAATAGTAATAATAATTACACTAAAGGGGGGTTTATAAGATTAAGGTCTATGGGAATAAGAAAAATAAATCAAATAAAATAAAACATAATTATAAAGTAATATATCATAGAATAGTGAAATATATAATAATGTTTATATATTTTTTCTTCACTAGAGATTTTTAAAATCACGGAGAAAAAAATTATGTGGTGTGGAATAATTGCATCTAATTGTACCATGGGACAAGTCTATCATTATGAACTCGATTTTACTAAGTTTTCTATTTGATATTAGGTTAAATACACTTATCAAATTTTTAGATTTACTTTTTATAGTTAAAGAGATTCATTGGTAAATTTAGTGAAAATATAGCCATTTTAAAATTGTACTGAAGAAATTAAATCCAGATTTGTTTTATCGATCATGACCCAATTTACACAGATATACTAGGAGCTTGAATAAAACCTATTCAGAAAGACTATGTGAATTTCTGGGGGTTAGGGCATGGGTTTGTTTTATTCCATCATTAATACTTGAAATTTTTCAGAAAACCCAATATATACTAAAATATTAGAAATATACTAAAATGTAACTTCCGAGAAGATGTGAAATTGCTGTAATAAAATGCTGGAGAGCTTTTAGAGAACTGAATACATTAAGCAGTTGCTATTCTAAAAAAATTTTTTAAAGTTGAATGCTTTTAGATTTATATTAATGAAAAGTGAAAGTATGAGAGAATGAAAGGCACTTATAGAGATTAATATATTTCACTTGTCATGGTTAGGATTATGATAATCCGGTTTGTAGGAGACAAATTAGATTATTCTTCTATTTCATTTGATTGTTTTCATATTGAAATAAGTAGATGTTGCAGCAGTAGCATGATTCAATCGCTGACTGAAAGCAGATTTTGGGGACAACCTTTACTATCTGTGCTATTAGGTTGTGTTGTCAGCAGAAAAAAATCACTTTTAATGGTCTGTAATAGCAATGGGTGTAATTTTTTTTACAAAGTTGTGTATAAAATCATAAGAAGTTTTTCTGTGACTTTCCTTAAGCAAAATTTGGTTGCATTCTTTAATTCTTAATTTTAATCATAATCCACAAATTAGAGGCTGGAATTTTGGCTAACTTTGTCCCAAAATCTGACCAGCTTTTTATTTAGTTCAACAATATTGACTGCAATCAATAATAGTTTTATTAAAACTTGTATTGTTATTAAATTCTTACAAATGTGCGACTTCTACACTTGGGGAAAAATAGTGTGATAGTTAGGAGTATTGATTTAAAAAAAAAACATTCATATGGAATGATATTTAAAAAAATATCAAGGAGCTATTTTTTTTGTTCTTTTTATTTCAACTACTAAAATGGAAAAATGTTGTTTTGGAACTTATTAAAAATAGCACCAATTTAAATTACCACTCATACCATCAATAGTTCTTAAAGATATATAAAATTCCATTTGCTTTTTACTGTCAGCTGATTTACAGAAAATTTTACTCTGTTCAATTTTCATAAAGACATTATTGATAAATACAATAATAATTAGAATTAAATATTGAAAATGGAATGTATAATTTTGGAAATTATGACAGTGATACATTTTAGGTCACAGTTTTACACCAATTCTTTATAAAAAGATCAACAAATTGAATTTTATTTTTCACATCTAATCTAATGAGATATTGAAAGAGAGGCGAGTTTGAAATATTGACATCATACATTTTTTGAGAAAGCAGTGTACTAATAAAGTAGATGTCACATGACCAAGTATTGTCGGATGTTTTGTTGCAGAACATTCTGGAACAATCCCAACAATTGTTGGCCTTTGACCATATAAATATTGATATCTAAAGGTTGACAGCCAGAGAGGTCCCTAAGTTTGTCAGGGTAAGGTTGAAGACAGTGGTCACTGGTAGACCGCTTCGTCATAACAAAGTGACCTGACAGCCTTCTTGTCACAGCAGGGTAGAGAGAAAACTAAAAAGAATTATTAAGACTACTGTTTCAAAGCAAGAACTGTGAACTCATTTGTGTCAACACTAAAAATTAGCTGTTTCCCCGATTAAATAAATGATTTAATTTTTTTCCAAAATTTGGTGGTTTCTTTGTTTTAATTAATTTTTTGCCTGGGAATTCACACAATGTCCTACTATTCTACACTAATAGTTAAAAATTTAATTTCAACTTTTTATCTCCGAAATTATTCAAGTAGCTAATGATATAAGTTTTACCTTATTTAAATCATTAAATTATTGTTTTTTACTCATTTTTCAGGTGAAAGCTGTTGACTGGTTTGCTGGGATTAGTGTAGTTCTTTCGGTATGGAGTGGGTTCTTCTTTGATAGTGAGTGCCGTCTATTTACAAAAGCGCAAAGAGATGTAGGAGTTATAGTAAGTTTCCATTTCTTTTCTTTATTATGATTATCAAATCTTTCAAATTTCAGTGAGATTCAAACGTGCAGATCACAGGGTGTGAAACAAACATTCTAACGACTGTCCTATGGCACATTTATGCCTTCATAA
The DNA here is from genome assembly GCA_036873565.1 of Xipholeptos notoides. Lineage (NCBI taxonomy): Eukaryota > Metazoa > Mollusca > Cephalopoda > Idiosepiidae > Xipholeptos > Xipholeptos notoides. The sequence continues at coordinate 8,269 of JAYKTE010156923.1, read as the reverse complement.
TGCTAATTTTTACTGTTTTACTCTTAATTGTAGCCACATTCTTCTTTTTAGAAGCTGATTTTTTTATTATTGATTTTTGATAATTACAGAGACAAAACCTAGCTAAGCACCCTCCCAGACACATGATGTACATCTGTGTAAATTTTCATATGATAGACTATTCCGCATTTGATTGGTATGAGCCAAGCTCTGCTTTGCATTGCACAGTCATGGATCAGCTGTTGTGGAGTAAGGTTTGAACATAACATTTGTCCTACGCTTGAGAGGAGGATCCACTCAGCTATTTCATCATTCTGTATTCTTTTGTTTCAATATATATTTTATTTAACAAGTTCGGTGTCATGTTAACTTTTCTCCAACTTTCAACCACAACAATAACTGTGGAGAATTCTTAGGGCTGTGTGACTTTAAATTGTTTTCTATGAATTTTTTTGGTTATGCTTTGCTTAATGACCCAGATTTCAACTCTAGACAAGTAACCATTGCATTTTGTATAATTTAAGATCTTGAAAAAATTTTTTGATTTTCAACAGTTATATTCATTTTATATATTAGGTTGTCCCAAAAGTTTGTAAACACTTCAAAATTTTGCTCACCAAATAATAACGAAAACAACAAAAATTATTCCTCAAAATAAAAACCATAATTTTCCAAGACTTTCTGCCACTGATCTGCAAGCTTTCGAATCTGTTGAAAGTACCATTTAGTCGGCTTTGAATCAAAGAATTCTTGACACGCTTTCTTGAAATTTTGGGACTACCTAATATAACAATGAATAAATTAATAGTAGTAAATGAAACATTCAGTTTGTTTGAAATTTTCCTTTAGCTTGTTTCTTCTTTTCAGAGTTTAATAATTAGTTTTTATTACAGTCAATACAATAAATCAAGTATATGTTGGTGTATAAGTATTTGTTTCATCTGTCCTGCTGTATTTATTTCTTATATTGGAAAAGAAAAGAGACATCAATTAGAAGGAAAAAAAATGAAAGAAAATTTTATTTTTATTTTATCATAAATCTTAAGATGTCTGTTTTAATGATCATTTGTTTTTTCCATTCTTTCAGATGCCATTGTATTTATTAATATCATTTGCAGTAAGTAAAACTTGAATATGTTTTTTTCTAATTCCTCTAAAAATTCATAGATCAATAAGTTTTTTTTTACTACGCTATACATTTACAGTGGAAAATTTTCAATTAAAATCAAAATAGTGCCAATTTAGATTACAGTATTCAAAATACAATAAGTTTTTATAAGTTTTATTCGATGCACTAATCACTTTAAACCTGTCCTGATTAAAAAGAAGATATAGCATATTCAAAATTATAAATAAGTTCAACTGGAAATCCTGCCATTCTTTCTTAGAATCACATCTATTAATGTTCCTTACAATTTCATTAGTTATATAATTCCACCATTGAGATTCTGGCTATCATAAAATCATATTATAAATCACATGGTTATTGTTGACGTTCAGGTTTTGTGCTATTTAACAAAATACCTTGATCTACAAAGAACATTTTTTTATAAACATACAAAAACACCAAATCCAAAATGGCTTTATTTTTCTACTCTTTCTTCAATTTGTTGATTTTTTTTTCAACAAAGATGATTTAACACCCTTAATGCAATCTTAGACACTCAAAGTGCTTTATAATCATTAAATAACTCAAAAGAAATAATGAATATTATTCAAAAAAAGATAAATAGATTAGATTTTTAATTCTTATTTCTGTCATTATTTTCTTTTTCTCTATTTCAGTCAATTTCATTAGGCATCATTGGTTATAGAATAGCAACGTTTAATGACTGCAAACAAGCTGCTATTGAACTTAAAAAGGTTTGAATATTTTTCTTTTGCACTTTAATCAATGTTGATAGTGACTATTTCTATATGTATTTACAGCAGTTTTTATGGCTGGTGTGATTTTTAGATCATTTAGATTCGTTGACAGTTGGTATGCCAGCACAAAATGAAATTACAGTTTGTTCATAGTTTTATGCTTTTACTAAAAGGAAGAAAAAGTGTATAAGAGAGAACTAAATAATTTTCCAACATCCAAATATCTATTCAGAGTTATAACGATCCAAGCTGACCCAGCATTATTTACAATTTTCTCATGTTTTAGTAATTTCTTAGTTTAATTTATTCCAAATTTGCCATTGATTTTATGATTCAAGTAACTTTTCTAACGGTTTTATTAAATTATTTAATTGAATTTTGGAAATTTTAATCAAATTTTTATTAAATCATCATTATCATTATTTTAAAAAAAATTATTATTGTTGTTATTCTAAAACCTTGCCTTATTTTAGCGGTCTTTGATTCAATTAGAACATTTTTCTGATTTTTTTTTCTTTAAATTTTTAGCAATTAAAAGAAGCTCGGACTGACTTAAAAAAACGAGGCTTCAAATTTGACTGAAATCATCCAATGAGAGAGAGAGGGAAAGTACAAATTGGAAATATATGGATCTGCAGTACTCTTTTGATTACTTGATGTATATGTATATGTGTGTATGTAAAATACTAGCAGTGATACCAAGCATTGCTAAAATCGGATCAAAAATGTTACCAAGAAAGACTTGAAAACTCATGGATTAATTTCTATAATATATTTTTTTATATCAATCAACATAGTTCTTTTGTCTTTTATTCTATAATTTTGAATTATTCTACTAATATCTGAAAAAATCTATATCCAGAAACATTTCTAGCTATCATTTATCAATATTTTTGAGACAAGACTATGTTTTTCTAAATTTCTTTTTAAAAGTTGATTCTTATTTTCATTCTTTGTTTAACTCATAAGATCAATCTTCAAGAAAAATAATACAAATGATCAATCTATCAATAAAAAGTATTACAGAATTCATATCAAATAGAGGAACCAATCATCAAGATGTGGTTATGTGGTTTGAAATATACTAAGAAAGATTATTGAGACTGATTTAGAAACTTTCAGTGTTAAAAAAAACAGTCAACTTGCTTAGACCTAAAATAGTTCTGTTATGTAAAAAAAAATTCTAATTAATTTCTACTATTTTTGATGGTGCGATGTAATTCTGATGCTGCAGCATATAGAATATGAAACAGTTTAAAAGCATTTGATTTTTTTAATAAAAAGACATGAACAGAAATAGAAAATATTTGAGTTGGTTTGTTAAAAATTTGTAAAAACTAAAAAGTGCTATAGGGTATAATGTCAGAAACAACATAAGCAATTAAAATTATGACAATTAGTCATAAAAGAAAAAAAATCTATCAGTCAAAACTAAATTGCTCAATAATCAAGCAAAATGAAACAAATATAATTAAAATTGATTGATATTGTGTAAAAAAAGAAATAAACAAACATGGATTTTTGAGAATAACTTCTCTCTAGCTTCAATGCAAAGATGAATACATTCTTGATATTAGTTAGTAAAACCCCATAGAGAGTTGCTATCAGTTATACAGATATAAATTAAAAAAATCATACAACCTATCATTTATTTAGCTGACAGTACTCTTGTACTGGCAATACTAATTTGATTTATAATCAAATGACCACTAAGAAAAAGAACCTAATTATCAATGAATCAGATAACTTAGTAAAAACATGATTTTTTTTTCAAAGTAGTAATCAGTTTTTTTTCTCTAAGCTCTGAGGTTCTTTTGACAACTCAAGATTGCTGTAAGCAACATAAACCTCGCCAAATAATGGTTACTGTAATTTGGTGCTTGCAGTAATCTAGGTTTTTTATCTTGAAAAGCAGCATCCTTAATCTTTTGATCTTTAGCATGGTTATTAAAGTTTAGATTAAGAAATAATAAACCCTGAATTGAAATTATGGTTATCTTTACAAGACTTAACACTTATAATGAAATGCTAACAGTCTATTCCTGTAGATTGAATAAAGGGTTAAGTTCAGAGTTTTGTGAGGGCTCCTGATTTTGACATGAAGGTTCCCGAGTTCAGTCAACAGAAGAAGACTGAGAAATGCATTGGCCGAAAAATTGTGAAGATGATAAAGATGATGACAGTAGTCCGAAAACTTGAAGCAGATTATCAAGATTTGTCTCAAAGATTTTGAAAAATTCATCAAATCTATATAACCAGACAAAGTGAAATATTTATTTTCATGTATTCATAATGAAACAAAGAATCCTTGGTCTGAATAAAAAAAACAATGAATAATGAATTCTTAAATTAATGGATTATTTTTTTTTTAAACTAAAAAATACTTTAAAAATACTTATATTTGTCCTGTTCTGTTTAATTTTGTAGATATCCAAAAAGATAAATTTCTAATGTATGATGCAGTATTTCATCTGTGCAGTAATTGTTCATCTCTACTACACCATATCTTATTTGTTGAGTATTTCTTTCAGTTTGATTCAACAGAGTTTAGTAATCCTCTCCTTTAATAGAAGCTTATTTCTCATCACACACTGTGCCTTAGGAGAGAATATGGTGAAGAAAGCAGAATCTTTGTAATGTGTTATAGAAATAAAATATTTTTCTCTTTTTTGTTTAAAATAAAAACAAGAAAAACAATTTATCATCCATGTTTTTTTTCCTTTTTTCAGCTGATGTAGTGTGCATCAGCTTGGTTAAATAAGCCAATTTATGGGAGTTGTTCCAAAAGTAATGCCACCTATTTTTTAAAGATATCTTTTAAAAGTTAAAGAGCTACAAAGATGGGAGAGTTACCATTAAAACGAGCAATCATTTGGCTCCAGAATTTTTTTTCCTACATAGTCAGCACCATTCTCAGTGCACTTTTCCGAGGGATGAACAAGGTGGTCCATTTTCATATTCAAAGCATGCTTCTTAGAGACTACATCCCTGTTGCCACTCTGACGTCAACAAAATCATCTAACTGTACTGACATCAACTGCATCAGTTTTGTAAATGTTCTGCAGTTGCTGGTGAATGTTAATCAGTGAAATTTTTTCTGCATGGAGGAATTCAATGATGTATCGCTTTTGACAGACATCTATGACAGATTGCCATCTTAGAGTCTTACTGTCAATATCTGGAATAGAGACATGAAACTTTCAGTTCATGAAATGCATAACTTCATAACAATGCAATTTTCAATCTCCCTCTGATTCATTTGGGCTGAATAAAAAAAAAAAATAGGAGGCATTACTTTTGGAAGGACCCTAGTATAATTCAAGGTAATCTTTTATGTCAGTTTATAATTTCTGCCGAACTTTTATCTACCAAACTAGCTGATGTTTAAACTTATTAGAAGAAAAGTAGTTTCATAATTAAGTTATCAACATTCTCCCCCCCCCGCAGAACATGCCTTGTGGCTCTTCTACCCACAAAATGCAACTTATGCCCCACTGAACCCACAATAAATGATACTCTCAACTAAATAATATACCTATTGATATTTCAACTTACAGGTAGGTATGATAATTTTCCAAGTAATCCTAATAGTTATTTTGTTAATTTTTTTTTCATTAAAATAGATTTGCAGAGCTAAGGAACCCTCAAGGAACTTGTGGGGCCTGCTGGAGGTGGAAGCTCTGAAAATTTTATTGAAAGTAAAACTGTTGTTTAAAAAAAAAGAAAAAAAATTAAAACCAAAATTTAGATTAAATATCAAAGAAAGACATCAAATACAAAGCGATTGGAAGAAGATTGAATGAATGAATAAGCGAAAACGATTAAAATAATTCCCAACACAGATAAGAGGATGAAGATAAGTGGTCACAGTAGTTGGTAAACTAAGTTGGTCACCGTCAGTGGTCATTCATTCACTCACTGGTAGGGGTCAGGTAGAAAGAGAAAAGACTGTCACAGTCACCAACCCCACACACTACTCACTCACTCACTGTCACTGTTCAGTGAGTGACAAAGAAAGTTTGAGACGAAGAAAAAAAGGCTAAAAAAGTATAAAAAGCGAAATAAAGGATGAATGGAAGCATTTAGAGCAGGAAGGGAAGAAGACAAAAGAAAACAGAAAAGAAGAGCGAAAACGAATGAAAGATAAAAGAGTTAGAACTTAAGAGTGTAAAAAAGAAAAGGGAAAAAATAAAAAAAGGAAGAGAAGGAGATAATCTGTAAGAGAGAGAGATAGAGTGACTGAGAGTGACTGAGAGAGAGAGAGAGAGAGAGAGAGAGAGACCGATGCGAGAAGTGAAGCAAACAACGAGAAAGAAAAGAATAAAAGGTAGAAAGTGAAAAAAAAGAAAAGAAAGAAAGAGTCAGTCCGTTCTTTCTTTGAGTTAAAGAATTTTCAATCCAAGCCAAGTGTCTAGACTACTCTATCTACCAGGAGTATCAATTTAATTGCAATTCATAACAAATCTAGTAAGTAAACATTAATCAAAACAATTCCATAATCTTTATTTGAATATTTTAATGTCTTTTTAGGGCTGGAATGTGATTATTTTTCATAATAATATCACCATCACCACCGCCACCGCCACCACCATCATTATCTTCCTAAGAAAAAATTATTTTTTTCATCTTCTATTTCTCTCTCCTCCCCTTCCTATTCCTCACTTGTTTCTTATTCCTCTTCTTCTACTCCCCCTCCTCCCTTTCTCTGCTTTATATTTCTTCTAACTACGACTGCTTCTTATTATTCTATATTATTTAAAACTCCTTGCTGAGGTAAATATTGTAATTACTGTTTTTATTTTTGAATTACAATTATTCTTATTCCCACTTTTGTCAATTTAAAGACTCTGTTTCGTTTTTAACATGTTCAATTAATTGAAAAAAAAAAATGTTTAAAAGCAATGTCTTAAAAAATTGGTTTATAAAATGTCTTGTGTATGTTTTTGTATGTCTCTCTCTCAGGCAAAAAGTAGAAGGCATTATTTATTTGTTTGCCTAAAAAATAACCATCTTTAAAATAGCTTTATCAGCAAATTCATTTTAGAAATAGTTAAAAACTCGAAGCAAATTTATTTAAAAAGCGATCACTTTTTTTTCTATTTCTATAATTTATCTTTTATTTACAATGAATGATGGATATAATAAGTGGTTTTGGGTTGCTTTTTTGAAAGAAAAAATATTACTGGACTGACTGGCCTATTTTCCATTGTATGGAAAACCATCTCGGGCATAATTATACCAGCAACAAATAGATTTCTTTTCACAGAGGAAAATAAAACGAATTCTTTTGTTGATGTTTTGTAATTTTATCGATTTTTTTTGTTTGCATAATGAGATATTTGTTGTATTTTAGCAGTATTGATCTCAAATCTATTAATTTTTCCTTTCAGTGCTATTAGAAAGCATTAAATAAATTATTCTTATTTTCTAAATGTTTGATTTTCATAAAGATATTTTTAAAAATGATAAAAATAGCCTCTTGTAATGAATGGATGCTATGTGAGTGTGTGTGAGTGTGCGCTTTTGTTTTCCACGTTCCTTTATTTTGAAAATTAATATTTCATTTCAAACTTGAATATTGTAAAACGTTAATTATTTTTTCAATATTATTGTTACTATTTCGAATTTTACGCTCAAAAACAAAGAAAAATACTGTTGTTTTGTACAGTCGTAAAAAGGAAAAGCAAGCCTGCTTCTTGTGTAAAATTGATTCTTGTTGGCATTTACGTATAATCTATTTTTATACTAGAAATTATTGCCAAGAAGACATTGTTGTTTCTTGCGAGACTAATTCTTTTTAGCTCTTATTTGCGATCTGTTCGTCTAAAATTTGTTTCAATACACCTTTGAAACTTACTATGAACATGAAACAAATCAGATATGAATCATGAAAAATATTAAAGGCTTTTAGAATTAAATTCAATAAAAATGAATTTCTTGAGGTCACGTCACCACATTTCACAATTCAGTTTCTCTAACAAAAACAAAAATATTGCAATTAATGGTCCTAAAGTGTTTTTTCACACTGTTTTTCTTTAGAGTATAAAGTAGATTTTTAACAAAATAAATCAATAATTAAGAATATAAAGAGTTATTTAAAAATAACATTTATCAATAAACAGTAAATCTTGACATAAAAAACTAGTAGGGCTAAGGCAGGGAGCTTTCACTAATTTTTAAGTTCCGTTAGATAGCAGAGTATAATTAATGGTGGACCTGTCGAACATTGACCCCCCTCTAAAATCGTTTTTTTTAAAAAAATTTTCAAAAGTTTTTCTGCGGAATATTATCGATAGGACACCAATATGCCAAATTAGAAAAAAATATTTAGACACTTTTTGGGGGGCTGCTCACTTTTACGTTCAAAGCTATAGTAAATCGATCCCCCATTTTGGAATAAGGCACGCTCCCCAAAGGCTGGCGC
>JAYKTE010156812.1:0-12943 GCA_036873565.1 Xipholeptos notoides | reverse complement strand
TCATGCAAAATTTCAGAAAAATTGAACGGATGGTTGCAGAGAAAAACGCGAACGAACGAACGAACGAACGAACGAACGAACGAACAAACGAACGAACGAGCATCAAAACATAAGTCCCCCTCCATAAATATCGGGGGACCAAAAAAGATTAATAAAGCTAATCCTTTCACATCCCTTTTCATTTAGTTTCATTAGTCTTTTTCAAAATTTAAAACATACGCTCTTAGTTTTATACACATATTGGCTATTTTATCATAAATAATTCAGTTAGTGTTTATAATATAAATCTGTTACAAAATTAGCATTTAATTAGTTGATCAATTTTGTTTCATGTCATTTCAATTTATTTACCAAAAAAAATGTCACGAACTATCTTTTTCAAAAATGTTTTATTAGTTGATCTATCTTATAGCTAGAAAAAATAAAGATATCTATACCTTTCCAAAGGGCCGGAGGCAAATAATGAAGTGACCAAGATTCAAACTTGTGCATTATAATTCCAAAGTCTCATCACATCATTGCACTACTACATTTAATTGATTGGGTGGTTATTTTGTTGTTGTTTGAATGAAGGTTTTTTAGTTAAATAACACATAATGCAATCTCACTGTGAATAGTTTATTTATGAATAAGTGATTTTAGTAAACTTTTATACAAAACATATGTAGTGAATATAATGTGGCCTACTAATTTCTGATACATTTTTAAAACTCATCTCTTACTTTATTTTGAATTCTATAAGTAAAATATTTTCTTGGCATTACAACTAAACAAAAAACTTCAAGCTTCAAATTAAATTGTGAAATGGTGAATTATGAAAATAAAAATTTATGAATGAAGTGTATAATCAATAGCAAATTTTTTTTTAAAAATCAAAGCAAAGACTTGTTTTTTAAAGAACCAAAAATTATTTCTGTAGAAAGTATTTTATGACTAATAGTTATAAACAAGTAGTTTTTACATATTTTTGTGCATATCAGTCTATCACGGGTGAATTGATTATACACGTATGTGCTACGAACAAATACAAAAATTATCACAGATGTGGTTGCACTTGTCTGCTTTTTTGATGATAACATGTGAGAGAAGGATCTAGTATATAAATCAATGGTATTGATGTAGGATTACAGAAAATTTCATTTGTTATTAGGAAAAGATGTATGCAAACTAATACGAATTACAATAACTAAACAGTCTGTTTTGTAGTCAACAAATGGTATATGTATTATACTCAAAGAACTTTTTTAAATAAAATACAAGAAAACTATTCTTAAAGAATTGTCAACAAAAAGTATGAAAATCCAAAAATGAACACAAATTAACCTAATTTATTTTCATGTTTCATATATCCCCAGGATATTTCCAAAGCACAAAATGATGACATCAAGTATGACTTGTTTGTCTTTTTTATTTAAGAGTCTAAGATTCTTAAATAAAGAGTTCATAGATAACAGATATTTTTTTTTTAATTAGGGAAATTTTTGAAAAATAGTAAAATAGAGATATAATTGCAATGCAACTATGGAACCAAGAATTAACCAATCTTCCTTACCAAATATTTCCAAAGAGTGTTTGACAATATTCCTAAAAAAAAAAGATTCATACAAAAAGAAAAATAATCTGACATTTTGTTCTTTTTTTTTTATAACCATTTATTTTTTAAATTGACAATAAAAACTATGTAGTACGAATTATTATATTGAATGTGTTGTATTGACAGGTGGTGAAGATCTTACAATAGTATCCTAAACTAACAAAGCCTTGGTTCTGTTAAAGAACAAAAGGAAAACAGAATTTACATAATAAAAATAGATTGCTTTAGCTATTTTTAATTTTTTTATTAACAGACTGGGATGTCCTTATTGGCTCAAACGCAATAAATAGGTGACTGAATAACAGAAAAGACAGCTAGATAATTATCATTATAAGAAAACTAAATTGTAAAGAGACTTAAACTTGAATAATAATTTTTTTTATAAACTATTTCTCTAAAAGTTTGTGTGTGATTTATGCATAACAAAATTTGCAAATAAAGCCTTATCTTTCAAATCTTTGCAAATATACATATTAAAATCTAAAAGCTACATATGGAGGAAACAATTACTAATAAAGAAGATTTTTATGATTGTATAATTTTCCAATATTTATTAAGACATAATAATGGAAATAAAACTTTATATCCATTTGATTCAGTAAGGAGTTGCTTCCCTTGAACCATGAACGACATTAAAGGATTTTTCTAAATTCAAATTTAATAATTAGAGGGCTTGTGAAAGTTCCACTACAAGAAAATTGACGAATAGAAAAAAATATTTTATTTTTTTACAGTTACAGACAATTGCATAAGCTACAAGAAATTCTCAGGAAGAAATGTTAGAATGATTTGTGAGGTAGCGATGAGTACATGCATAAATTACCTTATACAATGTTTAAAAATGGAGATATTCTTAATAATGATGATTACGATTGTTATGATTAAATGTAGAAAAATATTAGAATTCAAAATGGTAGTTATAGTAGTATTGCTATAAGAAAAAAATTGCACTATTAAAATTCAGGAGTGTTTCCTTCATTCTCAATATGGTAAATGATGTCAGCTAGGGAGTACTGGACCATAGCTTCAGATGCTGCTTTAGACATCTGGAAGGAGAAAAAAAGAAAATTTTCAGAGTCATTAATTTTCATTTAGATCAAAATATCAAATCAAATATATTATTAACAAATGTTTCTAAAATTAAAAGAAAAGAAAAGCTTTAAGAAAAAGATAAAAAAGATTAATTGTGATGAATGAGTTATGAATGTCTTAGGATTGTTAAATGATACCAGTTCTGTCCCAATCATAACAGCACAAATAAATCTGATAATTATAATTTAACAAAATTTCCAAAAAACAATAAATATTTTAAAGACAATCATTTGTATTCATAACAAATGACCACGATGATAAGATAAACAAACAAAATAACAACTTACTATTTCTGATAAATATTTTGAATATATCAATACATTACAAAAATAGGCACAAAAGAAAACATTTGGGTATCAAATGAAATTGGGATCAGTACAGCATTTTAAAAACATCAACATTTTATACATATATTATTGATCGATTGTGTACATCAAAAATTTCACATATGAAAATCGATTTCATATTAGTGTTGAAATCTACAGAATTACTTTAAATTAATAATTAAACATTTGTAAAAGTATATTTTGTGAATGTGGATGATTCTAAGAGGTTTTTTATAATTTTGTCAATTATGATATTTCAAAAATTATCCAATGGTTATATTCTATTAAAATTCAATTATAACAATGCACCTTTCTAACATAGATAATAATTACACATCATAGCTATTTTTAGATGAATATGATCATACAAAACTCAAAGTTACTCTTCTTTATATCATTTTTGTTATATAATTCCTCATTCAATGATTAATTTAAGGCATCCTGATAGCCGTGTGTGAACTTTAGCTATTCACATGAACCTTTTTATCTTTAAATTATCATGTTTTTAAATTTCATATTTTTTCAATGAACAAAAAATAAACACTGAGAAAACATTTTTCAAATCACATATTTCAATAAAAATTACTTATCTAACATTATTTCTGATTTATTCCTTGATATAATACTTATGAAAGAGTATTTTCAAAATAATAATAAGGATGTAATGGTTTGAATATTTTCCTTGCTCTGTCTGCTAGTTAAATTCATATATAATTTCTTGCCAGAACAAATCTATATTTCTACAAACAAAATGTGGTCTAACTGCTCTCTATGAAATGGTTAATGGACTACAGGAGAACTTTTTATAAAAATTCAGTTTGCTCTCAAACTGCGTATTACAAACATCTGTTTAGCATGTATTTACATTACCTTGCAACAATCCCTTTGTACATTAAGAATAATTTATTACTGAATTATTAGTACTTATAAAAATTCTGAAATAAATAAAAGTTTTTCACATTGTACAATTTTAAATTCACGAAGTGAAAATAAAAATATAACATTTGCTGAAATTTTAAAAAAAAATTAGTTTAAATTCGTTGGAGTTAACTCCCCTGTACTCATCTTGGGTAAATCAAGAGTTTTAAGAAATCTAGGCATAAAAATGTCATTAAGTCTTGTTAAGAATGCTCTTTATATTATACAAACCTTTATCAACGTTCTAAATCTTAATTTTTTTTACTTATAAATCTAGTTAAAATAATCACAGTACAATTTAGATTATAGAAAGAATAAATAGATTACTATAGGAATATTAATCTAAAACTAAAGATAACAGACTGACTTGTTCACTAAATAGTGGTAAATATGACATTAGTAGAGAATATGATATTTACTTGGTCAAGAACCAACCTAAGTTAGGCACAAAGCCATTTTTTATGTGCTCATCCCTGGGCTTTTGTAATAAATGTTACCCTTCACCTAGATGAGTTACTCTCCCGAGTTAACGAGCCTCATCTCCGAGACAGCTGAAAGTGAATGCAACGGTTTTCACTGCGATTTGAACTCGTGTACTAAGAGACCAAGCTTTTCCCACTGCTCCAATCTTGCTGCCCAATCTTGCTACATTAGTAGAGAATATGATTTCATTGTGATATAGACAAAAACTAAAATAAACTGTAATGAGCAAAACATTTCATTTCATGTTAAAAACTCTAAATAAGGCAATTTATATGTCCTCAATGTATTAAACAGTATATAATTTGTTTTTCGTATAGAAAAGCAAATGCTTAAAGCACAAAATTATGAATAACTTCTAATTTAGAAAATTGGAAAAAAATAGAAGCTAAAGAATTTAAAAACTTCAAACTAACAATTATGAATGCAAATTTAAGTTAAAATTAGTGAGAATTTAGACAATCTTAAAAGCCCTCCAGAGGGTAAATCTTGATGTTTTGATAGAGACTGTAAATGAAAGGATACTCACAGGAGTGAACGGCCCACAATCATCAGGAGGATATTTAAATGATGGACCATAGTTGATCGTCACCTGAAAAATAAACACAAAAATCAAGAGCACAAATTTGAATAGAATTTTATCTTGATAAAAAATGGATGAAATGAAGAAATTTACTTTTTGAGCCCTTAAATGAATAAAAGAAGTTTTAGGCCAGGGATCTCTTTAAAATAGAAATGTTAAAAAAAGAAATGAATTATATAAGGAAGTTTTTATCTTTAAAAGCAAAATATACTTCAGGAGAATTATAAATATACTATTTAAGAAGCCATTTGTCAGTTGTATTAATCTATTTGCTCACTTATTTTTTTACATAAGTTTATCAAAAAACATTTTTAATTCAACATAAAACTAGTTGAAATATTTAAAAAAAATTAAAACTTGGAGAAAAATATCATTGCAAATAACACAACTAGCTAAAGTAAGTTTAATCAATAATCAAATGGGCCATATCTATAAGTATGTGTGCGTGTGTAATTTATATATATATATATATATATATATATAATTATATGTATAATCAAAATAAAAGTTTTGATGTAGCAACAGAACAGAAATAGTTAGACGTATATTTACTTAGTCACACGCAGAATTCATACAAGGTCATATTTATATGCTCTATAGTAAGTTTTACCCCTCCAGCCACAAGGTCAATGTTTTTTTTTTCTTTACAGAGTTTTCATTTCCTAGACTCACAGTTTGTCACAAACTCACAGACACAGACACACACACACGAGCCAAAAGACAAAGTTTCTTTTACATATAAGTTTAGATTAGATTATTTTACTAATAATTATACTGATATTGATTGTAATAGGGTAGGTATTTTCTTAGTATTATCATAATTGGTGAAAATATAAAAAATTACACAGAAGAAAAAAAAAATTTTTAATGAATAAAACTACTGTTATTCTTGTTTTAACTCTATGACTTTTAGTTGAAAAAAAATCATTTATTCAAAGACAGAAATATTTTCCTTTGAGGTATTTCTTTAAATTATATGAAAAATATATGAAATGATAAACTGGGGCAAACAATGACTGTGATCTAATCCGAGCAGCAGCAATGGATAAGTTGGTAAATGCTTAGACTTTGGAATTGTATTTCACAAGTTCAAATCTGGTTTCTTCCAGATGTGGCCCATTAACTCATAGGAGTACATCAACTTGGTGTAAGGAAAACAATTATTCCAAAAACTTAGATAGATAGGTCAACTTAAGGATAGTAACTTCTAGGTGAAGGGTAACATTGATTAAGAAAATTTCCTAGGTAGGTAAAGCTCATTAGCCTTGGTTGATATCACACATAGGGGAAGATAAAACTCTGATAAGAAACCTTGATCCTATAGGTTGAGGTTTGCTATAATTTATTTAAAATCAAAGATTGTACCAGAAACTACAACAATATATTCAGGTGTTGTGGCCCCATATTCCACAAGGGACAGAATAATAAAATAATGGGTCATCTACTACATATTAAAAACAAAATAGATCTTCCCACACATCTTGGTGTTTAACAATTAAGTAATAAGATCAAACATAAAATTTCACAATTAATGATCCAACACAATAAGCAATGTCTCTATCCAACAACTAAGCTCAGATGAATAATTTAAAAATCCAACAGATGTACCACACCCAACTCTTTTAACTTAGTTGGATAGGTACTTTACTTACAGCTGGTTAAGATGTATGCAGATAAACGTTATGAGGGTATTAGTCAGTAAAGAGTTTTTATGGAAAACACACATGCATAAAAAAAAATCAGACCTAAACAAGAATGAACAAAATAAAAAGGAAAACATGCATAAAATGCATTTCTTTTACGAAAATTGATTTCCTCAAAATCTAAGAAAATTGTTTGTTTACTTTTTACCATTATTCTGAGTTACAAATCTAAACCAACCTCCACCTCAAACCCATCCTTTAAAAAATCATGACTAGCAAACAGACAATGCAGGAAATTTTGTAGAAATGCAAAATTTCTATTTTTGGCTCTGTGGAGTAAAGAGAAGAGAAGCGGGCTAGGTGAAAAATGTGGGTTGGTGGAGAAAGGGTTATGTTTTGAAGAAGAACATTAGAGAAAATGATGCTATTACAAGTATGAAATGTGCATTTGCTACCAAACTAAAAAAAAGTTTCTTATAATTGTATATATAAAAGTAAAACAATTTTTTATAAAAAATTGTCTCATTTGCCAACAGAAATTTAATTACAAGATATTTACTTTTGACTGGTTTTATTTCTATATATGTCTGATTCTGAATACTTGAAGATGTTTTAATACTAGTTAAAAAAGAAACTAGCTGAACCCATAGAAATGACATAGTTCTATTATACATTATTAACTATGTAGCCAGTAATATAAAATGAAGTGAAACTTAATACACAAATGATAAAAATATGTTATAGAAACTATTCAAAATGCCACCAGTTATAATGAATTATAATTATGATTGTTTTTCAGAATCCTTGAGATGAGGCTTCATAATTTGTATATCTATTATTCAGACTATAGTCCTCATCTTTATGTTGGCATATTTGATTTTGGAACAAAAAAAGACAGTTAAGTGAAACCAGATTATTCAAATAAATAGGTTGCATTTCATCGAGAAGTAAGGTGATCAATCTAATCTTGTGACATTAAGATTCATCAGTATAAAGGAGCTTTCTCTAGTGGTGTTTTTTACCCAGACAAAAAGAGAAATCAAAATGACACTGATTAAAAACAAACAATAAACATGTATAAAAGAAAATAATGATATAATTCATAATACTTAATCTCAGAAATATATATATATACACTGACAGTGGCTTATTTGCAATTTTTTAAATAACTCATGACTGTTTAGAAAGAATTCATAAAGAATTCAAAAATAATTAGATTCAAACTGCTTTCTTTTGGATTTTATTATAAAGATAAGCACCTAATAATATAAAACTAATTTATTCGTTGTCTAATTTCAACCAGATCCGGTCAAAAGTAAATTACTAATAAATTGTTTTCAACTGAATTGTTTCTTGATAGAAGCAGAAGTTTTTAGGACAAAGGTGGAAGAGGAAGGGTACACTGATGGGTGGTGCAGGTGGATGAAAAGGAACTTTATTAGGTCAGACTTTTGGCAACATACTTTCATATGTCACAGATAGACAATTTTCTGTCAGTAAAAGAGCATCCGCTATTTAATATGACATCTACCAGTGAGCAGGCAGTTCATGGGTATCTCCTTCATTTTAGTCATTTCTATCAATTGTATTGGCACTGTCTCTTGCCATCAGACAGAACAAAGGAGAAAAAGAAAGTGCACGGTAGTGTGGCAAAAGAAAGAATAAGTTAAATAGTCCATTTAATGTTCTTCTGACAATCTTTTAACCAAAAGAAAAACAACATTTGTTTAGAAAAATAGTTCTGGCATTGTTAAAAATCATGTCATAAAAGTAAGTCAAAATTTATTCATTTTACTAAGACAATATTTGACCTGCATACCTCTTTTAAGGATCTGGTTTAATTTCACCTTAAACTTGATTCAAAGGTATCAATCACATTAACAAGAAGTATAACTGGTCAAATTTGTTGACAGAAAGAGGTTTATAGCAAGCTGACTAAACTCAAATTGCAGTAAAAATTCTAAGTCTAGTGTTTTTATTTAGAAAAGAAAATTGTAGGTTTAAAAATTGATCAATGAGAACTCAAAATGAATCTTTTGGTACATTTGAATATTAAATTAGTGAAAAATACAAACAAGCTAGTGAAGATTAATGTCCGAAAGAAAATGGATGAAAAAGTTCAAAAAGTAAATAGAGCATCAACCTACCAATTTAAAAACAATCATTCACAATCTTAAATATATTAATGAAATAAAAAGATGGTGGTTACTAGTTTCATTAAAGATTTGAAGTTTCAGTTTTTGCAAAATCAGGTCCATTTTGACATAATCCCCAGCTTATTACTAGGCTGTCTCCTTGCATAATAATAATAGTAAAATCACATTTTTTAAAAGCATTCATTAAAATAGATTGGAAGTTAGATCTTACATTTATTGTGTGTGTATGTGTGTGTGTGTCAAAATTTGAAAAAAACAGAAGATGGATATAGTTTTTATGTCAAATATTAATTTTTGTTACACATTATCAGAATTCATTTTTTTTTATTATATTATATTGAGTTAGGAACTGAAGTGAAATTTTAATATAACTTTATTTACTCTATGTTATTAATGTTTATCAAGCCTTTTACAATTTTTCATGCAATAGATGTTAAAATTAAATTAGTCTGTACATGAAATTAAAAAGAAGTAATTTTTCATTCTAATATTAATGATAGTAAGTCTATAGTAAACATTTATCTATAAAAAGGTATTCTGTCATATATTAAGAAGGAAAACAGGTTTCTTTAATATGATTGACTCTTTCTATATCTCATATATTGATTGATACAAAAATGTCAAAACAGTCACAAACACTCTGCAAATATGTTAGTCTGATATTTTGCTTAAGCCTTAATTCACTCGGACCCACCACTAAGACAGAACTTTACATGAAAAACAAAGAAAAAAGCACCTCCTTGGCCTTAAATGACCTCACAGCAGTTAATGCGCCAATAAACTGAACAATCAATCAATAAAAACATTTGAGGTCAGGAAAATATAATTCAATCAAATGCAAATTTCATTTTTAACAAAAAAAAAAGCAATTATAATACACTTAATAAATCATTTAAATTGACATAAAAGAATATGATGTAATAAAAATTCATTCTTTGAAGAACAAGGTATAAAAGTTATTGGAGATTTCCAAAAATTACATTCTTAAATTAAGGTAATAAATGATTTGCCATTTAAATACCTCTTTAATCCATATTATCTTGATAGGGCCATGGTCTTCCAATCCTGAATAACTATTATTTAATTATCATTGCTTTCTTCCTTATTTTTATTTGTATTGTAACATTATTAATGAATTGTATTTCTATCAATATTTACAGACATAAAATTAAAACAATCATTTTTGGATCCACTGAAGTCAAGAATGAAGACAAAGTATTACAAAAGTTTTTTGAAATGGTATGAAGTAAATGTATACTTGAATACTTGTTCAAACTTTGAAGGCTTCTTCAGGTGTTACTTTTCAATCTTAAGAACCTTTTTGTTGAATCTAAGAAGCTTTATGTTGAATTAGCACTCTTTTTACTGAATTGTGAAGTGAAGACTTTATTCAATTCATAGTAGATTATTTTGTCTTATGTTATTTTTTTTATTATTTCTGCCTAAAGATAAAATCAAACATATATCCTCTAGATGATTGTCAATTAAAACTTATATATACACTAATGTTTATAATCATAGCTATGCATCTCTACCTGATCTCAAAAATAAAAACAAGAAATATTATCAAGTAATAACAAGAAATATCAAATTTGCACTGTTCATTTAAAAGGATCTGTTATAAAACTCGGCTTTTAAATCTTAAAACCAGGAGGAAGAAAAACAAAATAGACTCAGTAATTGAATAATATTTTCAAATTTTGATTGATAGGAAATTCACAAAAAGACTGACAATAATTAAACATTTAATTTTTCTTAATTAAATTTTTTTTGGCATAATCTATACCTTACATGCTATTAAAGGATTTTTTTTAAGGAAATTCCCTGAACAAGATATGTTTAGCTTGAATGATAAAGAATTAGTAAAATAATCTTTTAAAAACACCGATAATGGTATTTAGGTAATGGTACTATTGCTCACCAAGTTCCAAAACTGATTTTTAATGTTATTTTTAAAATATTTAAAAAATCAACAAAAAAAAATAAACGTACAAAGAAAAATACATAAGAAACATTAAGGTTTTTAACTGAAGTTTGGGGATTTTTTTTTTACTTACAGTAGCATTCTTGTACAAGGATAATGAAGGATGGTAAACACCCTCAAATATATCTGAGAACATCTGGCCTTGAAATTTGCCATTCTTGTATGTACAAATCTGAAAAGAGATGGTAAAAGTTCAAACTTATTTCTTAAAACATATGAATAGAAGAAACAATTGGAAAAATTTTTAATGAAAAAAAAAATTCTGTTGAGTGAAGGGCTATTTCTATAGATGACAAATATGATCCTTCTCACTGTTGGTCCATCACCTTTCTTAATTTCCCTGATGCCCCTGCTAATCTTTCATTCCGTTCAAATTTTTTTCATGTTTATTATCATTATTACCATGAGTTCTGGCAACTGAAGCTATTAAGTTTTTTATGTTGCTAATCGTTATATTTATTGTTTTCGTTTTTTTGGGTGCGATACTACAGTAATTTTATAGTTTGTTCGTTTTGGTCCCAGTTTCTGAATTCTTCTTTAATTCATCCCAGAATAATATCCCAACTAACTTAGAAGCCAGATTACTGACCAGAGGTTTATTTTTCATGCAATATTTTTGGTTAAATATAGATATTATTTTCTTTTTTTCAAACCTCACAAATGATCATAAAAGAATGAGGTGATTGCAAGCATTCAAAATTCTTGTACAAATAGTTTTTGTTTTAAGAGATGTCTCCATGTACATTAGCAATGGTCTAGTTTTTAAGAAAGAAGCCCTACACCATCTATCCATTGCACCGGTAAGATATAATCATCAAACATATTTGAAGATAGTTAATATTTCTATCATATTTCTTAATAATTATTATTAACAATAATATACAACAATTTTTTAACTGATTTTTTTAGGGGGTAGAGTACAGTGCCAGAAGAATGGTACAAACATTATCCAGAAATGTTGATATGGAGAAGCAAACTTGAGGAGTTTAATTATGTAATGATGAAAGCTTACTACATGGAAGACCTTCCCTATCAAGCATTAGATGTTGTAGCAAATTACACAACAAACTTTGACCAATGCCCAACTTTAGCATTCAAGGTGGAACTAGTGATTCAGAATGATTCAAGCATTCATATAGATATTTTTTGTTGGAAATAGCACTGTTTAATTAGTTCAGACTTTGTTAATAACTTTATTGTTATATACACAATATTTCAACCAACTTCAGGAGGAGGGTCAGAGACGGTATATATGTATAGCAATAAAAGATGAACAAAAAAATTCAAATAGTAATTAATATAAAAATACTAATCGCATAAATTATTTTCCATT
The DNA here is from genome assembly GCA_036873565.1 of Xipholeptos notoides. Lineage (NCBI taxonomy): Eukaryota > Metazoa > Mollusca > Cephalopoda > Idiosepiidae > Xipholeptos > Xipholeptos notoides. The sequence goes on along the minus strand of JAYKTE010156812.1, from coordinate 834 downwards.
AGTATTGTAGTCTCTTCTAAGTATGTGCAATTGGATGATCCTGCTTGGGTTATTTAAAATCTATTAACAAATGAACAAATAAGAATGCTTCACCATTTTACAGTCTCTTTTTTTACATCAAATTTGATTCATCTCAGGCAAATTACCCAGAGCATAATTAACTTTTTTCTATTGTAAGTCTTACATAATAGATTATTTTTCTCATTCTAACTGTCCCCAATTAATTAAAACTTTGCTTTAAGGACACATAATAAACTAAATGACAAAGAGAAAATAAGAAGAAAAAAACAAGTGGTTACAGGGAAATATTGATTTAACAATTAGAAATAAACGCACAAGTTATTTGAATTATTGTTTATAGTAAAAAATATAGTTAACAGAAGATTCAAATAATTCTTTTATTATTATTATTATTATTATTTCAATTCACTTTTACTTGATGGATAAAATTGAGACTGTTGTTAGGTCTTTTAGGTTTACTATTTAATTTTTATTTACCTTGCTGCCATAACTGACTTGCAAATTCTTTTCTGCCTCAGAAACATAATCTTTTTCTTCATAATACAAATGGCTTTTGAATTTAACAAGTGGCTGTAATGAAAACAAAAGAAAAAGAAATGAGTTAAAGTATTTTAACATATAAAAAATTTTTGAAGTGAAAAAATAACATTTCATTTTTATATCATAAAAAGATTTTTTATAATTCAACTTACTTTTTTTTAGACCATCAATTTTATCTTTATTAATGTTTGTTTGTTTTGTGTTTTTACGGCATATCAACCATTTTAGGTCATTTAATGCCAAGAACAATCATTTTTAGTAAACGTTAGTTTT
>JAYKTE010156701.1:0-12948 GCA_036873565.1 Xipholeptos notoides | reverse complement strand
GAGAGAGAGAGAGAGAGAAGGGGAGAGACAGAGAGAGCGGGAGATAGATAGACAGACAGAGAGATACAAAGACATGGCGAGAGAGAGGGGGGAGATGGACAGACAGACAGACAGACAGACAGACAGAGAGATACAAAGGCATAGAGAGAGGGAGAGAGAGAGAGAGAGAAGGGGAGAGACAGAGAGAGCGGGAGATAGATAGACAGACAGAGAGATACAAAGACATGGAGAGAGAGAGAGAGGGAGACAGACAGACAGACAGACAGAGAGATACGAAGAGATACGATAGAAAGAGAGAGCGAGAGAGAGAGCTAGCTAACGCGTTCCAGTCTGCCTAAACTTTTATATAATGACTGGAGATCTGTTCACAATTGAGTAATCCGACATAATCTCGAGTTGAATAAAATCTCAATAAGAAAGAGAGTTTTGGGTCTGAGAGTTTTGTATGGGGGTGGGGGTGGGGGGAGATTCATTGAGGGGAAAAGCCGAAACAATTACTTTAAAAAGCATTTTGTCTGGCTGAAAAGATTGTGAAAAACATCGTAACAGATTTCTGTCTAAGGAGAGAGAGAAGAGGGAGGAAAGAGGGGAGAGGGAGAAGGAGAAGAAGAGGAGGAGGGAGAAAAAGAAGAGGAAGAGAGAGAAAGGAGGAAGAGGAAGAGGGGGGAGAATAAGAAGAGGGAGATGAAGAAGAAGAGGGAGATGAAGAAGAAGAGGTAGATGAAGAAGAAGAGTGAGATGATGAAGAAGAAGAAGAAGAAGGGGGAAAGGTGGGAGAAAAGGAAGAGGGAGAATAAGAGGAAGAGAGAGGAAGAAGAAGAAGAAGAGGGAGATGAGGATAAGAAGAGGGAGAAGAAGAAGAAGAGGAAGATGAAGAAGAAGACGGGAGAGAGGGAGATAAAGAAGAAGACTACACACAAGAGATAAAAACCAAACCTTATTACACGCCTCCATAGAAAACGAAGAAGAAAGCGTGCTTTACGGATTTAACGAGCTTATTTCCGTCTGAGCAACAAACGGAAAAATAAAAATCAAAATCGAACAAACAAAAACAAAAAAAACACAAAAAAAACAAAAAAAAGCCTGGATCATAAAAAGCAGTCGATAGGGATCGATCTCTGCATGCCAAAAGTCTGTCTGCTTTGTCAAGGTAACTCACAACCAGTCGGTGAGGTCGGGGTCCACTCGGTTCTAGTGGATAATGCAGTCGGACTTCGGAATCGCAATACGCGAGTTCGAATCCCTGCCGTTACGTTTGCGTTCATATTTGGACTAATACTCTTGGGAAAGGTGGGGAAGTCCGTTTGGGGCAGTGGATAGTGCAGTCGACCGTGAATATTTTGCGATTTTATCATTTCTTTTAATTCTGTAGTTATTAGTAGGGTTGTGACAATATTCTTTTATTAAAAAATATTTATTTTGTTACTTGACTATTTGGCGATTTTATCATTTCTTTTAATTCTGTAGTTATTAGTTGTGCTGTGAAAATATTCTTTTATTAAAAAATATTCATTTTGTTACTTGACTATTTGGCGATTTTATCGTTTCTTTTAATTCCGTAGTTACGGGCTGTGGCAATATGATTTTATTAAAGAATATTCTTGTAGCAGACCTGACTATTTTGTGATTTTACCATTTCTTTTAATTCTGTAGTCATTATTTGGGCTGTGACAATATGCTTTTTTTAAGGATTTTCTTGTCACCCACTTGATTATTTTGTTATTTGTTCATTTATTTTAATTCTGTAGTTATTAGTAATAACTACAGAATTAAAAGAAATGGTAAAATTGAAAAATAGTTAAGTAACACGTAGGGCTCCGACAACAATATTCTTTAATACAAGAATATTATAAAAGAATAGTAGGGCTCTGACAACAATATTCTTTAATAAAAGAATATTGTCCCAGCCCTAATAATTACCTTGGCCCACCTGAAATTTACCGTAGCCCACTTTGGGTCTACGTTGATAATAACTACACTAGATATATAGACAAAGGCGAAGCATAGGTGTGATATCATATTTTGAGATAGGTTTATAATGTTGGAATTATATGCTCTGACTTGCCGTGGCCCACTTTAAGCCTAGGTTGGGAACCGTTACACCAAATATATAGACACAGCTGAGGCATAGGTGTAATATCGTATTTTGAGATAGGTTTATAAACAAAAAACTTTGAACTGTTGGAATTATATATGCTCTGATTTGCTGTGGCCCACTCAGGGCCAAGATTGGGAAACACTACACTAGATATATAGACAAAGCTGAAGCATAGGTGTAATATCATATTTTGAGATAGGTTTATAAACAAAGAAACAAAAAAACTTTGAACTGTTTGAACCGACAAGGAAGCCAGCGAAATATCTTGTAGCTTCCATCTTTGGTAATGTCCATATTTGTTTATTCGTCCTGACAGATCGGCCATCTCATAATGCCGGCTGCGCTGCAGCCTCCGACCATCTGCCTAAGCTGATTAGGAGAGACCGTCTCTTCTCGTTCTTCGACAGAGAACAACTCCTACCTTTTACGGTCAGGACTCAACGTTTGGGGGGGGGCAGAGGAGGAGGAGAGATAGAGTTTTCGACATTAATGTCCTTCTTGTTCTTGTTTTAATGTATTTACGAATAATGTCTGCAAGATTGTTCTCTTTCCCTCTCTCTCTCTCTCTCTCTCTCTCTCTCTCTCGACTCTGTCTTTTTTGCCTACTCTACTTTGTAAAATTAACGGTATGCAATCTTACTACATGAGTTTGTTGCTATTGTTGATATATAACAATATTATAAAAAATTTTGTCGAATGAAGTCTCTCTTTAAAAAAAGAAGAAAGATTAAGCCATACTACCTTTTTGTTTCCATAGATAAAGGTCAAAATCGAACGAAGGAATTTATATATATATATATGTGTATATATATATATATATGAATTTATGTTTATATACATAAAAACATCTATATATCTGGCAGGCGTCTATCGTAACCGACAATGTCGATTTAGAATCGTGAAACTATGGTTTTCAGCGCGTCTTAAGCCTTTTCATGTTTTTTGCTTCATCTTTCCTCCTCCCGGCACAGATCATGGCCCACCAAACGTCCCGATCCTCGGACAGTGCCGTCCACCGCTCCCATTTGATATCAAAATCTATTAGATTCCTCTTCACTACGTCTTTGAATCTCAGAGTCGGACGACCAACAGGCGCCATGTAATACCCTGCGGGTCAGGTGTTCACATGACATTCGGTTCTCGTGGCCCGGCCGCCGAAGTCTCATGAACTTAAGTCTCGAGGAACGTGCACCCGAGCCCGTTAGTCCGAAAAGTTCTTCTTTTGTCATCTTGTCTTGTATAAAAGCAATACTAGCAGTATTGTCCGGCCTTGGCTGGGAGATGCATTTGACTCCTTAGCAGCTAGTTTTCCTACTAAAAACCAAATCGAATTTCTTCCACAGGTCCGAATACCCTATGTATCAAATTTCAATTCTCTAGACAAAATATTGGCAAAATAGATTTGGGGTCTGTAGTCAGAAATCTTTTGAACAATTATTGCAGTGGTAGACTGTAAGAGTCTGTAACATTTCCTTTTAATTGGACCATTCCTTTTAAAAACTGGCTTTTTCGATTATCGATTGTCGATACTTATCGGGAGTATTCCAAAACAACGCTTATCTAAAAACACTGCCAGACACATAAAGTACACCTGTGTGAATTTTCAAGTAAATCGGCCCAACTGTTTCAAAGTCCATAGGGAACTCACACACGTACAGGCACAGGAAGAGAGAAAGAGAGAGAGAGAGAGATAGGGAAAGAGAGAGAGAGAAAGAGAGAGAGAGACAGAGATGCTCATCAGAAAGTTGGAAAAATAAATAAAAAATTGATAGAAGAATTCTGTTCTTTTTAATGAAACTTGTTTGAATAAAAGAATGCAGCCTTAATACACACACACACACACACACACACACACACACACACACACACACACACACACACACACACACACAAACATACAAACACCAAAAGCAAAGTTAGCTTTTAACAAATAATGAAAAACCAGAAACAAACATGCGTCTAAAGACAGGAAATAAAATCAATCGTGGTCATATGAGTTCATCTTTCTCCTTCATGTTCACAGCCGGTAGCATTTAACAACCATTAATCAATTGATGTTATTGACTAGCTAGCATGGACAGAGTTTTGCAAGCCAGCCAGTCCATCAGCCAGCCAGCCAGACAGTTGCACAATGATACTGAGGAGTCGTCTTTTTGAAAATGCATTTGCAAATATGAGATGAATTGATGCTTTTTGTTGTTTGAGTCTATCTATTTTGTTCATCATTTTGTTAAATGGTAGGCAGGTTAGTTGGTTGGCTACTTGCTGTTTCCCAATTGCTTTGAATCAGCCAGTAAGCCAGTGAGATAATGAACTTGCTATCACATTCACTTGGCAGCTAGCTAGCAAGACAACCAAACACTTAATGGGGAAGTCCAATTGGGCTAGTGGATAGGCAATCGGACTTCGGAATCGTAATACGTGAGGTCGAATCCGAGTCGTTCCGTTTGCGTTCATATTTTGGACTAATAATATTGGGAAAGGTATGAATCCCATATTCCCTCCAGCTATGGCTGTAATAGTGTATAATGTGTAATTAAAAAAATTATATGAGGACGAAATATAACGTTTATCAAAAATTATTGTTCTTGGCATTAAATGACCTAAAAAGGTTGATTGATATCCCGTAAAACAAAAACAGACATTTCACAAAATGACTAATAAAAAGTAACCAAACATGCAAGTAAGCCAACCAGCTAAACAAACCTGCAAAATATCCAACATGTTAACAATCGATATATTTTCCCAAAATACTACCCAATCAACGAGCAAGTCATCAAATAAACAAGTTAATCACCTATATGTTAGGCCAACTTAACAACCGAAATAATTACTCAGCAAGCCTGGAAGCAAGTGAGTAAACCCCCCATAATAGTTAAATCAGCTAATCTATAAGCTAACCAGCCAGCCAGCCAGCCAGCCAGCATGCCGCTGAAAAAACAAACAATTTATTGATAGCAAAAGTAGCGAAACTATGCTAGCAAGAATTTACTTATTAAAGAAAAAAATCTTCAATATTATAGTGAATATAGAATGAAAATATATGAAAAAATAGAATTTGTTATTGTTGCTTTCTTTTCTTTTGATGAAGGCATGGAACTCTATACGGATAATGAAAAAATATCGATCACAATTAAATAAAAGAATATTTACTAACCTTTTTATTAGTAGTAGTATCATAAGAAATTATATCAATAGTTATAAGATTATTTAATAACAAACTCAGAATATAGTAAGCAATAAAAAACATTAACAAAATCTATACAGCATTAAATCATCGAAGAGGGTTAATGTGCTGGTAAAATAAACCATCTAGTCAATCAATCAGAATATTGTAGTGATCAATTTCATTGTTGAGCCCATCCTTCTCATCTCATCATTGTATTTCGTTTAATGTTTTTCTTTTTTTATTATCTCTTTACTTTCTAAAATGTTGCTTCATTTCTTCTGGTGTTTCAGCATTTCTCGTTTTTTCTTATGTCTTTTATGTTGAAATTAGATGGATTTTGGACTTTAGTTTCAATTCGTTTTTGCAATACACCCAATTCACATTTATTGGATAATAGAAGTATTTCCCGGCTTTGCCCAGGTGCCGGGGTCTGGCCACTGAGGTAATTAAGGAAGCTTATTATATGGGAAAACAGCAACAGCACCGTACATATGCACATTTTAGTGGTTTGAATCATTGTGCTATGCAAATTTCAGTCTGAATGCTCTAGTTTAAAACCTTTTAGAATATGTTTCCCCGGTCCAAATAATCTATATATCAAATTTCAAGGGTTTAGACCCAAAAATGGCAGAGTAATTCAGTGGAGACTGAAGAGGTCAACTCTTTCAACTTTGACCAGTTAACAGTTAAATTACCGACTTAAAACCAATTGAAAAGCTTGCCCCAAGTTTGAATACCCTTTATGTGAAATTTCAAGTCGGTAGACCAAAAATTGACGGAGGAATTTGTTAGAGACTGATTGTGCACACTGAGTGGAAAGGTTATGCTTACACATAATTGGGTAAAACAAATAATATGGATTTTTATTGTACAGGGCAGTATATACAGAGAAAAACAAGTTTATTATGAATTAAAAATGGGAGATCGCATGGAGGTCCAATAGTGTCATTACTACTACAATTTGTCCACATGTCATTTTTTAATTATACAATATGCACTATTTAATCCATCGCTGGAGGGAATGTGGATTCATACCTTTCCCAAGGGTATTAGTCTAATTATGAACACAAACGGGACTACTGGGATACGAACTCGCATTATCCACTGTCCGAATTGGACTTACCACACTAAACTTTGAAACACAGGGTGTCTTAAAAATGTATTCACACTAAAGCAGGTGGAACCATCTAGAACATAAAAAAGAAACAGCACGGACTGTTCTATTTGCTTTTTTCAAAATCAGTGTTTAATGTCTGTAATTTTAGCTCCAACCCGCTGCCACACCGAAAGAACAACAAATTCAAGCTGGAGAAGGAAACTATCAACACTCCCCACTCCCACTCTTTAATAAAGAATTGGATTGTCAGTGGAAACCATAAGTTTTTCAGTCGTTTTCCGAAATCCAAATCAATAAATTCATTTTATTCGTAGGAAATCTTCAGAAAGAGAGCCAGAAAACGTAGAAAGACGAGCTTTAAACATGACTGACATTTGACCTTTCGAGTTTGTGTTTCGAGGATTGACATTAATGAAAGCCACAGTAAAGTAAGTTCTCTGGAGATTTATTTCAAAATTAGTTAAAAAAGTAAGGATAATCTGATAAAGATTAAATTAGTTAATTTCTCTCAGGCTTCTAGCTTTTCTTATCAAATATCAGTTGTGGCCCCGTGCGGTGGCTAAGAAGGGCGCTTCTTCCCGAGTGATAGCAAAGGACAGGCTAAGGTTCGAAATAGGCTTTATTTATCATATATTATTACACGATGCCGTGAGAGAGCTTTAGTCTGTAGAAAAATCTAGTTTTATCAGGTTTTGTCTAGGTTTTTCTTAATTTGGCATGTTGTAACCAATAGATCTCCTGAGTGACTCTACACTCCAAATAATGAAAGCGGATCAAGCATATGATAGGAGGTGTTATCCCACTAGTTTCTTAGTGGGGTTTTATAGGGTTTCCCAATCTATTTCAGATATATTTTGTCCATTTAGCATAGAGGGAACCATTCAGCATAGGGTGATGTGGGGGTCAGTGGGGTGACACTTGAACGGACAGCCCAGGGTAAAATGTTTACTAAAAGAAGACTCAGACAACGGCTTATAGATAATGTGATTATAGTACCATTCCCAAGGGTTACACAGGTTAACATAATTCGAACGCGCGTACTGAAAATCCAGTGTCCGATCGCCTAATCAATGTATTTATATGTTCATTGAAACTACGATAGCTTGGTTAGTTATGGTAGATCAACATTTTTAGTAATTTTTTTTTCTTGATAAAATTTCTTTCATGGACAGCGAGGATGGGGCAGTGGTAAAAGTTTGAACTCATGAATCGTATTAGATGAGTTCAAACCCCACTAACTTTCAGCAATCTCGGGCATGAACTCAGATATAATTTGAGAAATCGACCAAGAACTCAGGTATCATTTGAGAAATCGAACAAGGACTCTGATATCATTTGAAAAATGAAATAAAAAAAAACGAAATATATACTTATGAAAATTTCTTGCCATTCAAAACTTCCTAGCCTAATTTGATTGACTTTAGCTTTTCTATTTGGCAATGCTGCTTGTTATGAGAGGGAAAAAATGAAGCGAAAGAAGAGAAAAAGGTAACAAATAAAATCCCCAAAAAAACGGAGAAAGAAAAAAAAAATGTCCTGGCTAAGATTATGACTTTGGCACCAATATCACCAACATTTCTTATTTATTACCAAAGAAACAGCATGGCTTTTCTATTCCATGAAATGATTGATGTGTATATCTATGGAAGGCAATTCGGGGGAAAAAAGGTGCAAGTGCTTTTCAGAAATACAGGGAAAGAGATAAATTTTTGTACATTCTCTATCAGTCAGAAATGATATACGGTGTTCAGAACAACGTCAAGTAACTGAGCACTTTGAAGTAGAAGACTTTTTATTTCACGTTTATAAAAGTTCAGACTCTTTGCAAATGAAGATTAATGAACAATGGGTGTTTTGCGAATTGAATAAAGATATAACTAAAAAAACCAAAAAAAACCACTTAAAGCTGTTACCCTTCCATCTATCTGTAACCCTTTATATTGATTGACTTATTTTATGGCATATCAACCTTTTCGGAAATTTAATGCCGAGGACAGTTACTTTTATCAAGTATCTATTTTTTTCACATTGTTTTCATTTTTGTAAGGGGACGTTTTCTTTTTGGAAGATGTTTGATGGTAGCAAATATTGTTGAAGTGAATAAAAAGCTGAATTATAAGTGGTCAGATTTTAGGACAAAGCCAGTCAAAATTTCAGCATCCAGTTTGTGGATTAAGATTGAAATAATAAATTAATTAATGCAACTTAATTTACCCTGGGAAAACTTACAGAAAAATTTCTCATGATTTTATAGACAATATTTTTTAAAATTCCCCAACCACATTAACATGCTAATAAAAGTGATTTTTTGTTAGCCTATTAGTAAAAGTTACGGACAAATTTCGGCGGTTCTGAATGACAATGTTCCCTCAAAATCGACAACTTTTTTTACGTTTATTTACGCTTTGGGAGATGTTCCCCCTAACACCGTTTAGACGTCGATAAACGAAAGAATCGCCCAAGTTTCTTATCATTTCATTGACAAAATCTTCGAAAAATACCATTTATCACTTTTACAGATTAATACCTACAAATGAATCTATTCTACCAGGGTCCACTGCTTAAGTGTAAATACCTTTTTCAGTGGGTATTATCTAATTTTTTAGGGTTTTACATAACACCACAAAAAACAACTAGAAATATTTTACGTATACTTAATACTTGTACCCAGTCATGGTAAACTGAATGAGAATAATCCAAAACAGTCCTGCGAATTAGATTAGGGATTTTTGTTTGCGTTTGCGATGGCTACCAATTAGGGCACAACAGTTCAAGAGTTCAAAAGTGACACCCGAGGAAGACTGGAGGTCAAATCAAGTTAACCTAACGTAGATTATAAATAATCTGAAAACTCGGCATTCCAATTATCAAGATTTATCCCAAGGATTCTATTAAATAGAAGAACCGAGGTGATTAGTATGGTTGTGACAATGTTCTTTTTCTAAAGAATATTCTTGTCGTTACTTGACCATTTTGTAATTTACCATTTCTTGTTCAACTGGGTCAGTGGATGCACAAGTTCGAATCCCAGTCGTTCCGATTGCATTTCATAATTGGACTAATTCCCTCCAACTATAGATTAAATAGTGTAAATTGTGTTATTAAAAAAACAACGTGTGGTCAAAGAGAACATTTTTCAAAAAATGACTGTTCTCAGTATTAAAATAATATTATTTACGCAGCTAACTACGTAATTTTCGGTTTTCTTATTTTGCAAGCTGGTTAAGTACAGAAGCCTTCGTTTTTCGCATACTGGCTGTATGAGTGTGGCATTGCGCCATATATCGTAAAATATAGTAAATTTTAACTGTTCTATCATGCAAATTATTAGTCAGCGTCAATTTTACCTTTGGTCATGGTAGTTTCATATCCACGACAAAAATGTGGCTAGTTTGCGGACGCCCCAAGCGTGCATTAACTACAGTCAAGTCGTGGCAATGAATAGGACATGCTTTAAAACATACTGGTGCTAGCTTTCTGTGTAATATAATATCTAAATTGGAATATCACGTTTTCTTTAAAAACGGCAAGCTGTATAGGAATAGTAGTGTGGAAACGAGTGAAAGTGTTAACCTAGGAAGAAAAACTGCTTGTTGCAAGTAAGAATTTTTTTCTTAAATGTTTGTTTTAATTAAAAGCGCACTAGTTAAAAATAATGGTGTGTGACTTAGAATTCTCATGTTATTTAAAAAACATTAACTTATCGATGTCAGTTAGTAAGAATCAATCGGGGAGGTCCACTTGGGGCAGCCTTCAGAATAGTAATAAGTGAGTTCGAATCACAGTCGTTTCGTATACGTTCACATTTGGACTAATACTCGTGGGAAAGGCATAACTCCCAACATTCACTCCAGCTATGTATTAAATAACGCATACTGTGTTATTTAAAAAAAAACTACGCGTGGACAAAAGAACGTTTATCAAAAATGATTATTATCGGCATTAAATGACCTGAAAATGGTTGGTATGCCATAAAACACAAACAAACAAACAAGAACATAATCTACAACGTCGCTTTCTAGGTTCTTTGTTTCTTTTGTTAAGCTTCCTATCTCATTCTTGTCTCATTGGATAAACCATGCAACTTTTTTTTAAATTAGAAAATATCTCCGATAAAATACTGGCATATCACCAAATTGATGCTAAATATTATTGATCGAAATAATAAAGATTATTTTACAGGAGAAGAAAACAGCAACAAAATACCAGGCACTTAATTTCCACCGTTGAAATGTCCATTAGAAATCTATAATTTAGTAGATTTCAAATTTTATTTGAATATTTTTTGAATGCTTTTTTTCCTTGGCTTTTTAATTCATTCTAGTTGAAGATAAGCTTAATGATAATTTTCGATATGAAAATAAAATTGCGTCAGCAAAAATCAGTAGTAGAATGTTAATTCACTGGAAACCGACTAATTGCTAGCTTTTGATTATAATTAGCATCATAATGTTCTGAATCTGTCATTCTCTTCTCTTCAAATTGTAAAATGAATCTTTATTGGGTGGGTTGTAAAAATAATTTTCATACTAAGAGTGAAAGTAAAAAAAGGTGATTAAAAAATCGTCTTGAAGTGAATGAAGAAGAAATTTGACCTGAATTTAGGAATTATCTATTATATTATCATTTTAAAAAAACCTAAATTTTCAGATTTTCCCTGTTATAGTATTGGTTTGGTAGCTCTGTAGATAGATTAGTAGTTTGTCTAACATAGGATTGAAATATATGTTGATCAGCAAAAAGATACGTGCGATATTGTTATATAGTGACAAAAACAAATACCTCATTTTCTTTGTGTTTTGCAGCATATCAACCATTTTCAGGTTATTTAATGCCGACAACAATCATTTTTTTGATAAACGTTCTTTTGTCCACGCGTAGTTTTTTTTAACATACACTATTTAATCCATAGCTGGGGGGAATGTGGTGATTCATACCCTTTCCAGAGGTATTAGTCCAAATGTGAACGTAAACTGAATGACTTGCATTCGAACTCGCGTATTACGATTCCGAAGTCCGGCTGCCTATCCACTGCACCGATATCTTATAGAAAAAAATATAGCTCTTTTATGATCCAAATGGATGAAAAGGACATAAAGAGACGGAAAGAGAGGGAGAGAGAGAGAGAGGACAGGGAAAGAGAGGGAGAGAGAGAGGAGAGGGATATATGAAGAAAAGCTCGACGGCTTACGGCCCTGTAGCTCTCTGACTTTAGACCGAAATTGAATTGCCTTTGCAATAGCTCTGCCGCCAATGCATGTCAACGCACCTTGCCCACGTGGCCGCCTCTCACAATCTGCATGTGTGAATTACCCAACTATCACGCGTGACGTGTGTAATGTCGTCACACTGGTGGATTCTTTTTTTTACTAAAATGCACAAATTTGTTCGGATCGAAAACCGCTGCTTCCGGTTTACTTTATCCCAATCGTTCCATTTGCGTTCATATTTGGACTAATACTCTTGGGAAAGGTATGGATGAAATAGTGCATATTGTGTTATTAAAAAAACTGCGTGTGGACAAAAACGTTAATTAAATAATGATTGTCCTCAGCATTGAATGACCTAAAAAGGCTGATATGCCGTAAAACAAAACAAATAGATGGAAAGAGAGAGAGAAAAATAATTTAGATATACAAGTATCATAATAAGAGAGCCACGTGTCGTTTTTTGCTAGGTTGCCAGGACAGATATATCGGCCTTTCAGGGCCCAAAGTGTTAGTTAGTATTAATAATACTATACAGTAAATATAGGGAAAAAATATCCGGCTAGAAACTGTGAGAAAACCTTCTGATAAAATGAATAAAAATACTATACTATAAACATTTAATTAAAATCAGTTAGAAACAAAAAAGATTTTGTCAGAAAACCTGTTAAAGGATTAATAAATACTATAAAAGAAACATAAAAAATTTGGATAGAAACGAAACATTTTTATCAGAAAACGTACTGCTGAAGAAATTAAAAAAAAAAAAAGCAAAAATATGGAAATCTAAATAAAGCCCCGTTATTCGTTTATTTAAAAATCAACTTCCCCGAATAAACTATTTAGATTTACTCTGGTTACACTAGCATATCGGGTTTTTTTTTTCAACTTATATTTATTCATTTTTTTCAGTGCCCTTTTCTGTTAGAGTATTTTAGAATAGCAAAATCTAGCTGTTTGACAAGAGGAATTAAAAAGCCATATTTAAATTTCTCCGCAGAGAAAGCTACAAAATGCAAACAAAACCTAAGAATAGACTTATCATTGAATTATTTTTCTTTCAATCATTTGCCAAGTGCAGTTTACATTTTATCCAAATATTGACGTAGAAATAAACTAAAAAATTAAAATGTAAATGAAAAAGAGAACTCTAAAAAACAACATATTACTAAGAGAAGTGTCAGTGAGACATTTTTCTTATCGTATTTATTGATTCAATTTTTCATTGATTAAAAAAGTTTTTATATTTTATTTCTTTTAGCTTTATATAGGGTGTTCCAATAACTTGGATAGAATTTAGCATATTTATCACATTGAAATATATTATATGCATATATATATATATTTTAAAGTATAT